>JAEMWC010000674.1:70000-72500 GCA_016490735.1 Pachyseris speciosa
TAATTGTTTGCCACGCGTAATTCAGAGTTATTATTCACCATATCATCAATGAATTCTAGCTGACCTTGAAGTCTTAGGGTAACAGCATACAGGATCAGCAAGAGTAGGCGCTGGCTTTGTGATGAAAGAAATTAGCCAGAGTGGAAAAAATAGTAACTTTCGTAAAGTTATTAAGTTTCTAGAAGTGTCAACTAGGCACTCTCTTCTTCAAATCCAGTTTTAGGGCTTCTGTCCACATTGATTTTATTCTTTCTTTCTTTTACAAGAGTGTTGAACAATAAACGTTGAAAGCACGATGGCTGGCAAACCGTTATCCATTACCCTTTTGGCAAGCGAATGGAAATCTTCCAAAGGCGGTCTTTCGACATTGAACAGGGAGCTAGCAATCCAATTGGCCAAACACCCCAGTGTCTCGGTCAGTTTCTTCGTACCAAATTGCTCTGATGAGGATAAGATGACAGCCAGCGAACAAAACGTGAACATTGTACAAGCAAAGGAACTGCCAGGTTTCGAAGAAGCTGTTTGGTTGAGTTTCCCGCCGAAAGATCTCGTGATCGACTTCGTTATCGGTCATGGCGTGGTACTTGGTAAACAAGCACAAATAATAAGGGATTCCCACAATTGTAAATGGATGCAAGTTGTCCATACAGCGCCTGACGAGCTTGCAGTTTACAAAAACTATTGTGATGCCATCGGTAAAGGTCAAAGAAAACAGTGGGATGAGCTAAAACTGTGCCAAATGGCAGATCTTGTTGTAGCAGTGGGGCCTAAACTAATGGAATTCTACTCGGCTTACCTCAGATCGTGTGGGAAAAAAGTGTACAACCTTACCCCAAGTATCTTTACGGAATTGTCTTGTTTAGAGCTGATCCCAGAGCTGAGAGGTAAGAAGTTTCGTATCCTGGCCTTTGGACGTGGTGACTCAGAGGACTTCAAGCTTAAAGGGTTTGATATTGCGGGTAAAGCAGTTGCTGAGCTGAATGACAGGAGTTACCATTTGACGTTTGTAGGCGCACCACGTGGAAGCGAAACCGAAGTGAGAAAAAAGCTTCTCCAGTATGGCTTGAATGAAAATCAGCTGACTGTGAAAGAGTATCTTGAAAATCGTGAATACCTAACCTTGCTTTTGTGTGCGTCGAATCTTGCTATTATTCCTTCAAGAACTGAATGTTTTGGCCTAACAGCCCTAGAAGCATTATCTGCTGGTCTGCCATTCCTCGTCAGTGAAAACAGCGGGTTCGCAGAAGCAATACAAGAAATTGCACCTTCATTCATCGTAGATTCCGACGATCCAAGGGACTGGGCTGAGGAAATAAAAAGTGTTCGACAGAAAGGCAGTAAAAGAGTAATCAAAGAATGTCAGGAACTACGGACACGCTACGCCGAGAGATACAGCTGGGACAATCAGTGTAAAGATCTTGTGGACATGATGCAGTCTTTGGCCCATACTGCTGGTGAGAGTTCAATGTTCTTATTTCGTACTTAGACACTTTTTGTTATTTCCTCTTAGTTTTTGTTATTCCTATTACAGTCGAACCTCTAAACAACCGCCACCTTGGAGAGAGAGAGATAAGTGGCCATTGTAGAGAGATGGCCGTTATGGGGAGGGAGGGGCTTATTATGACACCAATTTCGGGGGGGGGGAGGGCATAACATTTATTGTTTTGAAAATGTTTATCAAAGCATAGCAATACGTAACACAATCAAAATATATCATTAAAACAGAAACGAAATGTTCAGGACAAAAATGTTAACAAAGCGGTAATCACAGTGAGTACATTTGTTTGTATATCGTTCGCAGTTTACTTTCTCTTTCGATAAATGATACTTTACAGTTGGACGACTCGCACGTGCGGATCAAGTTTCGAGACCTTTTATTACCGTACGCCAAAAAAATGGGGTTTTGTAGACAACGTTCGTCAGCCGTCGATTAATGGCCGTTGTGAAGAGGTTATTTTGGCAGTGGAGCATGCTTTAGTGGCGGTTGCCATTTTGGAGAGATGGCCATTAAACCAGACACGAGTGAATGTTTGGACGTACTGTCTACAGCGACAAAAAAAGTGGCCGTCGTACAGAGGTGACCGTAGTATAGGTTTGACTGTATTTGACGAAACAAGGAATGCTTTTGTTTCACAGTCATGTTACTCTTTTTTTGTTTCAGCTACACCAGATCAAACCTCAAGTAGTTCCTTAGATGAAACTGCTGGCCAGCAACTCGAAACCGACACCCCTGTTCCAGTAACCAAGAGCCTGGAAGCGACGACACTTTACGATCAACAAGGAGCGAGACCTAAGGAGAGGTTCTCTTCACCTTCAACCAATCTGGGAAATAAGTTAAAAGGTCTGCTATGGGTCACGTACCTTCTTCCTGAAGTCATGGTGATTGTAAAAGTTCGGACCAGTAATGTAGTCTTGTCTGCCCTAACTTAGTTCTGTATCATTCACGCAAAACATACCACTAATCACTCTTTCTTTGGTCGGAAAATTAGTTGTTTTTGGA
>JAEMWC010000674.1:77500-95000 GCA_016490735.1 Pachyseris speciosa
AAATGCTGTAATTTGCATGATCTCGTTTATATTTTCCTTGATAATGGAGTCATGACTACTCCGAAACATATTCATTCGTTATTTTTATTGTTATTAACCGATTTGTGCTTCGTCGTACTCTGAAATTGAAAATTGAATAATGTGATAAGCGGAGAGACTAAGCCTCTTGTTTGCGAACACCGAGTAAAATATACGAGTTTTAATAAGTTTCATTAAAAGTTGAAAGATTTCAGAAGTTGGATGAATTCAAGTAAAGCTCGATTTCTTTAAAATTCTCCCTCAAACAGAAACGCTGCCGAAGCCGCTAAAGATTGGCCTTTTTAACTGCGATCTGACGTACAAGCTAGATGCTGTCGAAGACTGGTTGACGAAGACGAAAGCGAGACTAGGGGTTGAGTTCGCTGTAGAAAAACATTACCTCACTCGTTCCATAATAACCAGGATGAGCAACGAAACCATTCCAGGGCTGCAAATGGATTTAGCTGTCTTTGTTGTCCATGCTCAGGAACCTTTTCACTTCATCAAGGAAGAAGACACTGGCGTTGGATACTTGAGAGCTTTTCTACAGGCGACGTCGTGTAAGTGCGAGCGTTATTATTTTGATCATGAAAATAAAGCCTCTGTGACTTAACACGAATTCAAAACCTTTGCGAGGTTGATTGAATTCGCGTTGTTTATACTGATTATTTTTGCTTTCTAATTGTTCCTTATGTTTATTCATTCATTTATATTTTAACGGTCATTTCCGTTCCGTAGACGATTTGTTCTTCAACAAAAACGACGATGGCTTTAGCTACGTCAATATCTACAGTGCTCTGCTGCAGGCGACGGGTAAGAGCCGTTGTTTAATTTTTATTATGTATTGGTACATTATTGTTATTATTATTATTATTATTATTATTATTATTATTATACTAATATTATTATACTATTATTATTTCTTCAAACTCAATTTCTCGAACGTTGGAGCGGTAAAGTAAGATAACATTTAACATGTACTGAACTAGGCAATTTTTAAGTAGGTTTCATACGGCAATATACATACCTTAACGATTCTCCGAAGGCATTTCTTTCGAAAAGTGACATGCTTCCTTTCACTCGCTTTAGTCACGTGAGAGTTCTCGGAACCTTATAGATACAGCAGTAGTTGTTTTAGTCGTACCCGCTTTAGAGTTGGACAGATGTTGACCAGCTTGTTGACCTCTGCACTACCTTTGCCAAATGTTGCCCTAATATCCCTTTGTGCGCTACTTGTTATGCTGACAGTTGCTCACAAGTATACGAAGATGTCAACGTCGTCTACAATTTCCATTCCAAAAGAATTGGCCTTCCTAAGTTTTGCCATCAAGCTCCGCTTCTTCGGTCTTTTTCGCTGTGATTCTTAACCCTACACCTCTGTACTCAGATATGTAGTTAATTTTTCTAATTCCCACAACCCGTTAGCGACTCTCTGCGAACGTGGAGCGCCACAATTGATGTTTGGTTTCACTAATCAATTTCATTCGCGCAACAATTTGACGTCTTTTTTGAAACATGCGAAAATGTCAGAGGCAGAATGTGACTCTCATTCTACAAGACTTCGCGTAATTATTCAAGTGGGAAACAAAGTTTCGCGCTTCTTCCCTCTTCTTTTCAGCATCATGATAGACTTCCTGGAAGTCCTGCGCGCCACCGTTGCTTACTGTTGCTCATGTGGTGCTTACCTTAAGACGTTAAAATTTGAAACTTCCATTGATTTCTTTGCTATTCATTATTAGAATGACAAACTAAGGTCTTTTCAAATTATCAATCTTGCAGGAAATAATGTCATCATTGTCATGGGTGGAGATAACAACTACAAGGACAAAGACGAGGAAGACAGAGAGGTCATTTCACGATGGGCGAGGAGAAAAGTGTCTTCACAGTTCAGTGAGGAATTTATGGATGGAAGGAAAAGCTTCATCTTTTCTTGGGATAAAAAGCACAGAAAAGTTCACGAAGAGGCACTGCTGCATTTCCTTGATTCAAGCAAGAAGGGAAAGAGATTTGAATATCAACCGCCAAAACGTGAGTCTCCTCCGGAACGTTTAACGCAGCCATCACCAAGAGGCGCAGAACACTCCAGGAAAAAGCAAGAGGAAACCAAAACACATCAGCGACAAGGCACAGGAGTTTCCTTACAAAGGGATGACTTCTTTAAAGAAAACAGTGCAGATTCTCGATGTCGTCCGGGTGCCTCTTCTGGTCCACTGACAGGTAGAGAGAAAAAAGAGCAACAGCAAGCCAAACCAAAACAGCGATCAGACCCTCCAAGAAGAGGTGAGCTCTATGAAGAAAAAAAGCCAGAATATGGACATCCGGCTCCTTTACATGGTCAATGGACAGGGAAAATGAAAAAGGCAGCAGAAACCAAACTGCAGCAGAAACCAGACATAAGACATCCTCTAAAATTGGATGACCACCTTGAAGAGAAAAAGCCAGAATACAGGAGTACTAGCAGCTCACATGGCCGGGAAAATCCACCACCATTTCCCCGAAGTACAAAACTAATATTCCAGAAAGGTAAGAAAAGCGTTCACGGAAGCCAAACGTGCATGAATGGCTTGTCGTCAAAACTGGCAGTTCTAAAAAATCTGTATGTTTTGGGTGCACTAAAGGAGCAAAACTGCGTAGAGTTCATTCAATAATTTTCCCCTCTTTCTTTATTTTCTGTCTCTTGTGGTGTTTGTCTACGAGCTCAAGTCAGTCCTGTCAAGTGAGCAAAGTTTAAGTTGATGGAAGTTTTAAGGCCATTTTAGCTCTGAAGCTTGACAACGTGGTTGACCGCTGGGTCCGCTGGGGGAACGTGATAAAGCGGTTATGGGTCGTCAGCTACTTTCATGCGTTATCTGTCTTTTCCCATGGTTTCTCGTATCAGTGTCAATGTTACCTTGATATTACATTACTGTCATGTGCTGAAATATGTCTGTTCATATTGAAACAGACCTTTCAGTTCTTGGATGGAATGCGACATGTGAATCTTTGTCAGTAGTGAAGAAATTGATACAGGAGGATCGAGACCAATTGAAGCTGGAAGATGATCCTGATGTTTATAATGCAGACCTCCAAGACATAATCTCGTATTTGGAAAATAATCCTCTGACGTATTGTGTGCTGGTTGTTGACGCCGAGAAAGTTATCACCGTTGCCCGTAAAGGAGAAATTGGTTTTCCGAAGCTTTTAGAAGCAGCTGAAAGAAATGTTGGTAAGACAGCTAAATTTCATAAGCAAACACCTTTGGGTTCACATTTTGCAATTAATGATAGTGAAAGAAGATAACTAGGTGGGATTAACAACTGTTTTACCTCTGTGAAGGGTGCTACCTTATATGGGCAATATAGGTTTGTGCGGCCCCAAAGGGTATGGTTTTTTTAGCCGTTTTGGTCTGAAATAGGGTATCGATTTTGACCATTTTGGTCTGAAATAGGGTTCGGTTTGTGTGTTCTAGTCTTGAATTGGGTATGTTTTTTAGAAGAAGCTACTTCTTCATCATTAGGCGATAAGACCATCAACAAAAGCCCTTCTTTTTTGTTTTTAATTATGTTTACGCCAACCGTATACGTGAAAAAGGTCTGAAATAGGGTATCGAATTTTTGGTCAGGTCTGGAATAGGGTAGGCAGAGTTTGGTCTGAAATAGGGTAATGGTTTCAGGAAGCGGGCCGCACACCCCCACCCAAATTCTGGGGGTACCCCGCCCCCCCTCCCCTGGTGTTTTACCCGCCAATATCCTGTCTTCACATGAATCAGTAACGGTAACAGTCAAGGTCACGGTCACGGTCAAAGTTACGGTAACAGTGACAGTGACAATGACAGTGACAGTGACAGTAACGATAACGGAAGACAGGGGAAGGGCATTAACCTTTAGTCGAGTGAGGTGATCGGCGCTTGAAAAACCAGGCGAAAATCCACTGTTAAGTCGCTAACATGTCGTTCAAAGCCCACAGCATGCAAACTCTTGAACTATGAACCATAAGAAGAGGTTTGGCTTGAGCTTCGTACATTTTCCCCCATTTCTGTTTTTGCTTTTCTTGCTGTTTGTGTTGGATAGTGTGGGGGAGTTGTGGTAAATGAAAAACACGAGCTTTCGTTCCCACTCACACTTAAGCAAACTTTTCAGTCACTTTGTATAATTGGTCATATCCCTACGCTAAGGCATGCAGGCCCGTAGACAGGTTTTTGCGTGGGGAGGTGCGTTTGAGCACTGAAGGTTCGAATTGACGAGCGCCGTAGGCGCGAATTTCTAGGGGGGTCCGGGGGCATGCTTCCCCGGGAAATTTTGAAACATTTGGCCGTTCAAGACTTCATTTTGGGTGTTTTGAAGGACATGACATAGAAAATCAGTCTGTCAAGATAAACGTAATAACGTCCATATTAAGAAAAATTTCTTGGTCGCAATGGATTTTGGGCTTCATCGTTGAGTAGTGTGCCAAGCTCAAGCCTCCCTGAATGCTTCTGGGCAAACAAATATACCACTTCGCATTAACGAGAGAGCCTTCCTTGAGCTATGCTGGCTCTGTTGTAAATGTGGAGCAGTCTAAGAGCTCTCCTTTCACATTGGCAGCTTGTGGCTGGAATTGTGCAACAAATCTTCAAGAGGACGTAAAGATTTGGGTACAAATCCTCATCGCAATTCCTCAAGGTTTTTGCAGCGGTATTGGTTCTTTCCTGTTTTGGCTTCGAGCTGTATCCGAAATAGTCTTCCAGCAATTTAGTGGTATCGACATAGCATGGGATCGAATAGCGGACTTAAAATGAAAACGGTTCAATAAATTGAATTTCATTTCAAACCACACAATAAGCGTGTCAGGACGCGAGTACTACAGTTACTTTACATTTACCTTTTTTAATCGCCGGCATCTAGTAAAGGACTTTCGCTGACCGTTAGGGGGAGGGGTGCGTACGCACGCCTCGCACCTCTCCCTCCCTACAGGCCTGGCATGACTTGGTGATACAAGTAACATGTCCAGCAATCTCAGTGTTCAGTTTACGATGACACTCATCCATTTTCTTTTCAGAGGTAAAGATCGTGGTGATAGTATGCTGTCCACTGTACATGTCCAAGGAAGACGACAAGAGTCTTGACGATGCAGTTGAAAGCGTGTTCAAAGATAGCAACAAAGTCTTTGTTGCTCGACTTAGAAATGGAGAGCTGACGACACAAGGAGATGGCCTCGTCTTCCTTTTGACTTCATCTTTTGCAGGCGCAAGATCCCACCCTCAGCAACAAAGCCATGCTTCCGGTTCTCAACAGATTCTTGGCCTTGGAACAAGAAAGGTCCAGAAAGGTAAGAAAAGCGTTCACAGAGGCCAAACGTGCATGGATGTCTTGTCGTCAAAACTGGTAGTTCTAAAAAGTCTGTATGTTTTGGGTGCACTAATAGGAGCAAACTGCGCAGAGTTCATTCTATAATTTTCCCCACTTTCTTTATTTTCTGTCTCTTGTGGTGTTTCCGGCCTACAAGCTCAAATAATATTCGTATTAAAAACTTTGTACGAGGACTCCCTCTGAAGATGAGGCTAAACTGAATTTGATAGGAAATAGCCTATGCTCTATCAAGGAATTCCACCAAGTCGGAAGGTGGTTAAATGCTAGCGCTCGCAGGTGCGTTGTCTTTTTTTTTTTAATTGATCGTTCGATAGATAGATAGATTGATTGATTGCTTGATTGATCGATTGGTGTTATTTTTATTGTTATTAACAGATATGTGCATCGTCGTACTCTGAAATTGAAAGTTGAATAATGTGATAAGTGGAGAGACTAAGCCTCCTTTTTGCGAACACCGAGTAAAATATACAAGTTTTTATAAGTTCCATTAAAAGTTGAATGAATTCAAGTGAAGCTCGATTTCTTTAAAATTCTCCCTCAAACAGAAACGTTGCTGAAGCCGCTAAAAAACAGTACAGATTCTCGATGTCGTCCGGGTGCCCCTTATGGTCCACTGACAAGTAGAGAGAAAAAAGAGCAACAGCAAGCCAAACCAAAACAGCGATCAGACCCTCCACGAAGAGGTGAGGTCTATGAAGAGAAAAAGCCAGAAGGTGGAAATCCGGCTGCTTTACATGGTCAATGGACAGGGGAAATGAAAAAGGCACCGGAAACCAAACTGCAGCAGAAACCAGACATAAGACATCCTCTAAAATTGGATGACCACCTTGAAGAGAAAAAGCCAGAATACAGGAGTACGAGCAGCTCACAAGGTCAGGAAAATCCACCACTATTTCCCCGAAGTACAAAACTAGTATTCCAGAAAGGTAAGAAAAGCGTTTACAGAAGCCAAATGTGCATGAATGGCTTGTCGCCAAAACTGGTAGTTCTAAAAAATCTGTATGTTTTGGGTGCACTATAGGAGCAAAACTGCGTAGAGTTCATTCCATAATTTTCCCCTGTTTCTTAATTTTCTGTCTCTTGTGGTGTTTGCCTACGAGCTCAAGTCAGTCCTGTCAAGTTAGCGAAGTTTAAGTTGATGCAAGTTTTAAGGCCATTTTAATTCTGAAGCTTGACAACATGGTTGACCGCTGGGGGAACATGGTAAAGCGGTTATGGGTCGTCAGCTACTTTCATGTGTTATCTGTTTTTTCACTTCGTTTGTCGTGTCAGTGTCGATGTTACCTTGATATTACGTTACTGTCATGCGCTGAAACATGTCTGTTCATATTGAACCAGATCTTTCAGTTCTTGGATGGAATGCGAAATATGAATCTTTGTCAGCAGTGAATAAATTGATACAGGAGGATCGAGACCAATTGAAGCTGGAAGATGATCCTGATGTTTATAATGCAGACCTCCAAGACTTGATATCGTATTTGGAAAATAATCCCCTGACGTATTGTGTGCTGGTTGTTAACGCCGAGAAAGTTACCACCGTTGCCCGTAAAGGAGAAATTGGTTTTCTGAAGCTTTTAGAAGCAGCTGAAAGAAATGTTGGTAAGACAAATAAATAATAATAATAATATAATAATAAAACAATCTTTAAAAAGGAAGCACCCGTCACGCAAATACGTGGTTTTCAGGGAGGTCCTCCATAAAAATAAAAAGTATTAAAATCTAAAATAAGAAATACAAATGTCACAGATCTAAAAACTATCAAAAACTACGTACTGTCCCAAAAACTATTACAAATAATTATCTATCAACAATACGGCGTTCATCTAAAATATTTGTCCATTATCTAAAATGTTTATCTATTAAGAACCTTGTAAGGTTTTTCTTAAAAATTGCGCATGGGCATTGGCTTTCTTAAAAATACTGGGAGGGACACCCAGTTATTTGTAAAACGGAAGTAGGACACTCTCTTTCCGCATTCCGTTTTAGGTTTAGGCAATCTAGGTAAGTAGCCATTTCTAGTGTTGTAGCCATGTGAACTTCTTAGTGTCGATTTAAAACTGTAAAAATGTTGCGGAATGTTTCCTTTGATTGCATTTTCTACGGCGGTACATCGGTGAGAAAGACGTCTTCCAGCTAGGAGGAGCCAGTTCAGACACTTCAGAGCTTCTGAAGAAGACATCTTGCCTAATTTAATTTTCCTCGCAATCTTGTTCTGAAAACTTTGCAATTTTTCCATTTCTGATTTTAGACCGGGTTGATCTCCCCACACTGTGTCGGCATAGTCAAGGTGTGGCAGTACTAGCCCATTGTAGAAGGCTATGCGAGTTCCATTGTCTAACATATGAAATATGCGATTGAACAAAGAAGGGCGATGACCTAGTTTCTTTAGACAGCTGAATTTCATAAGCAAACACCTTTGGGATTAATGGTAGTGAAAAAAACAAACAAACAAACAAACAAAACAAAACCACTAGGCGGGATTAACAACTATTTTACCCGCCCATATCCTGTCCTCACATGAATCAGTAACGTTAACGTTAACAGTAACAGGTACGGTCACGGTCACAGTAACAGTAACAGTAATAGCCGATCGATAACGATAACGGTAACGATAACGATAATGCTAATGGTAGTAGCGAAAAAATCGAAATTCCTTTATTAGGTAAACAGGGGAAAGGCATTAACCTTCGGACGAGTGAGGTGATCGGCACTTTAACAAACAGGCGAAAATCTACTGTTAAATCCCTAACATCATGATATTGTTCAAAACCCTCAGCATGGAAACTCTTGAACTCTGAACCATAAGAAGAGGTTTGGCTTGAGCTTCTTACGTTTTACCATATTTCTGTTTTCCCTTTTCTTGCTGTTTGCGTTGGATAGGGTGGGGGAGTTGTGGTAAATGAAAAACAGCAGCTGTCGGTCCGACTCACACTTTAGCAAACTTTTGACAGGCACTCTGGAATTGGTCACGTTCCTACGCTGAGGCATGAATTTTGCTGACACAGGTAACACAATGTTCAGCAACGAGAGAAAGTCTGTTTGTTAAATTCACGATGACATTTATCCATTTTCTTTTCAGAGGTAAAGATCGTGGTGATAGTTTGCTGTCCACTGTTCATGTCCAAGAAAGACGAGAAGAGTCTTGACGATGCAATAGACAGCGCGTTGAAAGATAGCAACAAAGTCATTGTTGCTCGACTTAGACATGGAGAGCTGACGATACAACCGGATGACCTCGTCCTCCTTTTGACTTCATCTTTTGAAGGCACAAGTTCCCACCCTCAGCAACAAAGCCATGCCTCCAGTTCTCAACAAAGTCTTGGCCTTGGAACAAACCAACCTCACACCCAAGTAGATTCCTGGACTGGCTTATCACAAGGATTCCACAACCAAACTGCATCCTCCTCCAACAGGCAATATGTCCCTCAGTTACAAGCAGCTGCAACAGAAAATCAACCGTTTCACCCAGTCGATGGTAGTTTTAACTACAAACTTGTGTTACCTCCTTTAAAAACTGTCATGCTTCTGACACGTCTTCGAAATGGAAGAATTTCAAATCGACTGGAAGATGTTGAATACTGGATGCCTGGTTTTGTTGTACCAGATCCTATGAAACGTAACCTTTTTGACGAATGTTCGAAAACAAAAGACGTTGCGCTTGCTGTTCTCCAAGAACGAAATGAGCTGATACTTCTGGTGGACAAAAGGATTGATCGTAGGCAATTCATAAGACTAGAACTTGATGAATTTATGATTCTTGAAACTCGTCTCAAAAATGGAAGGATATCTTTTGAAGATCAAGATGTTGTTTTTTGCTACGAAGGCTGGGAAGTTCCGAAAGATTTAGTCTTAAAACTACAGCAAGAACATTCAACGACTGTCGACGCTAAACTAGTTTGTGTTTCTGATAGGGAGAGAAATTTCAGATGCATTGTCGAAGTTGGTACTAGGTTTGAACGCTTAAAAAGTTTTGTCAAAACAGAGGTAAGCCGTTTTCAAGGAAACTAGAACTAGCCTTACTTTTAAACTGTACACTTTCCTTGGTAATACCGCATCCACGTTCAATAGTACTACTGGCTTCAGGGGAATGAGATGTCAGTTAACCTTCATTGAATCTTGAGTTTGAACAACGATTTCGTGTAAATATGTCCACGATAGCAATTGCGTACTTCAGTTAGTACAGAGATAGAAATAAGGTGTAGTAGTACAACATTTCAATAAAGCATCTAACGATTGCCATTATTATTTTCGAAATTGTAAAACTTCATCCAAGTATTATTTTAATATAATGGTGAAACTACTCAATTTGCCAGGGGACACAATGCCGTAAAATCCCAACTAAGGCCCCCCCTCCCCACCCAGTATAGTTGATAGCCCCCCTACCTGCCAGTTATACCGAGTTGTTTCTCTATAAACGTCCTCCCACAACAAATTTTTAACTCATACACGAAATAAAAAATTGTATTGCAGGCAGAGTAGCCAATGCAGAGCAAAAATGGTTTTGATCAGTGCGATCTAGTTTCTTGAAATTTGTTTTTGTTTCCAATACGTTGACTGAACTGAAAATAAAATGTACAGTCTTGACGTAAGCATGAACTTATTTCAGCTCCACCACGCAATGTACAACATGATCGAAAACCAATAGGTTTTTCGGTGGTTTAGGCCGAGCACCAGGAAAACTGTAATACAGTAAGTTATACTACAGCTACAACCTCTTATTACAACCAAGTGTGTAGCAAAACATGCATAAAATAGAGCTGAGCGACAGTTTGCAAAGTCACTACTGTCAGATAGAGGCCAAGAAAAACCTGTCGAAAAAAAACCCAGTGGGCAAATACTCAGTAGGAAATCTGGGCAGGAACAATGTCTCAAGCTCTAAGTAGCCCATCGCACGAGGCTTCACAATTCAAACATCTCTACTCGCGTTAGCTAATATAAACGTCCCACGGTGGGCAACGAAAAACGACAGACTTAAAAATACTAAAAAACAATGATAACGTAATCTAAACGAGGTGTCGGCCTGGAATGACTTCCCACGCGACATACACCTCGTATATAACCCTCCCTTCTACCATACTGTGCTTAATTGCTCTGTCATCGAAACATTAAAGAATCCGCCAGTAACAAACAATTTGAAAATTCCATCATGCGGAACTGGGCAGGGCTTCTGCTTGGTTACTGGCCTAAAAATCCACAACTACATGGGTTCGTGTTATATTCGGCGTAGTTTTTAAGTTAATTTATCAGATGGTAAATAAGATTCAAAAAGACTCTTCAACAAGTATTAAAATGAAGACATCCGTATAGCGAGTGGGAAGTTTCTATTTTTCCCACTGAATTAAGTAAGACAATAAATGCAGTAACCACATCGTGGTTGGGGGGAGCTGGGATGGCGCGGTGGTGAGAGTACTCGCCTTCCCGGACTCGACGTCATATGTGAGTTGAGTTTGTAGTTGGTTCTCTTGTCTGCTCCGAGAGGTTTTTCTCCGGGTTCTCCGGTTTTCCCCTCTCCACAAAAACCAACATTTCCAAATTCCAATTTCATCTGCTTGTAAAGCGCATTTAATCATGCACATGGAAAATACGCTATATAAGTTCTTTATTATTATTATTATTATTATTATTGTTATTGTTATTGTTATTGTTATTGTTATTGTTATTGTTATTGTTATTGTTATTGTTATTGTTATTGTTATTATTATTATTATTATTATTATATTTTACTTCACTTTATTACTTGTCCACATTTACCTTCTAGGGCCAGAACCAAACCATGGTCCTAAGGCACTAGAGGAGTGTTTTTTCAATTTACTTGATTGAGAGGACATTTCTCAGAATGTGTGCTGTTCCCAGAAGTGCTGTTTTCTGGATTTCATGTGGGTTATTGCTGCCTGGGATTTCGCGCAGCTGTTTTTCAGTGCCTTTCCTAATAACTCCAAGGGCACCTACAACAACAGGGATTACCACTGTTCTCATCTGCCACATACGGGCATATTCGAGGGAAGAGGGCCGGTAAAAGAGTGAAAGAGAAAACTTATAAAATCTACACCATTATTGGAAGGAACCGATTTAACGGGAAAGATTCAAGGAAAGGCTCATGGTATTTGCATAAAGTCAACACGCGGAAGTCAATTGTTATTCAATTCCCAGTGGACCCGTCGATAGTCGGTACTAACATTGCATCAACCGTGCCAAATATTGCCTACAATACATACGCAATCACGCAAAAGTCGGAGTCACTGCGTCTTGGTTTATTTAATGCGCGATCAATAAATAACAAAGCGTTGTTTCTGAAGGACTTTTTTGTGGACGAAAAGCTTGACTTGATGGCACTCACTGAAACATGGACAAAATCGGATTCGTTGAAATCCATTGGCGAACTTTGTCCACGGGGTTATGGATTCTTTCATGTGCCCAGAAGTGGTAGACAAGGTGGTGGTGTAGGACTTGTTTACTGCAAGAGTCTCAGTATTCGAAAACAAAACTCAAAATTCACATCATTTGAGTCAATGGAAGTTCTATTACAGTCACCGAAATATTGTGTGAGGGTCATTGTTATTTACAGACTCCACCCTAAGAAGAAGTTAAATGTCAGTATGTCGACGTTTTTTGACGAGTTCTCTCAGTTGCTTGGTTATTTGACGGTTTCGTCAGGGAAATTACTATTAACTCGGTGACTTTAACTTCCATGTGGATGAACCTGAGAAAGATCCCTATGCTGCACGTTTTTTGGAACTGCTTGATTTACACAACTTATCTCAGCATGTTACTCGTTCTACTCATAGAAGCAACCACACCCTTGATCTCGTCATAACTCGGAAAGATGAAAACATTATTGCTGATTGCAATGTTTACGATCCGTGCCTTTCCGACTACTATTTTGTGATCTGTAATCTGAATCTTGACAGACCGCGTCCCGTGAGAGTTGAGAAGACGTACCGTAAACTTCGTTCTGTTGATATGGAGGCTTTTCGTTCTGACTTATCATCCTCCAAGCTATTCCTGTCACCCGCTGACTCTGTTGGTGAGCTGTGTGATCAATATTATTCGCAGCTGTCTCAATTGGTCGAAGCCTATGCACCTCTCCGGACACGGGTGTTGACGTCACGTCCGTCTGCTCCTTGGTACTCGATCGAGATTGCATCTGAAAAGACCAAGCGACGTAAACTTGAGAGATGTTGGAGAAAATCGCAGCTTCATATCGATCGCCAGTTATTTGAAGATCAATGCGAATTGGTTAGGAATATGGTAAAGAAGGCGAAACAGAGTTTCTTCCATCATTTCAGAAAATGCCTCAGACCAAAAAGCTTTATTTAACACCGTCGATCGATTACTGTACCGTAAGACTGACAGGCAGTATCCATCATGTGAGTCTTCTCTAGAGCTATGCAATAACGTTTCGGATTTCTTTCTGAACGAGATCACTTAAATACGGACAGAGCTTCCAACTTTTTCGACTGATGACATTGTATTGTCCTTCACCGAACAGCTGGACAGCCCTCGGTTCAACACTGCTCTTGATTGCTTCATTCCTACTACTGTTTGTCGTTCGGTAACATGTTCCAAACTGAATTTATTAAGCCGATACAAGACATAAATACATACTATCGGATACGTGCGTGACAATGCTATATAATGCAATTAAAATGCAAGTGCATATGATTAAATACCAAGGTGCAAGTGAATGTGCAAATGATTATCACATAGTATAACACCTTTCCCCTTTTGGAAGATGACACTCTTAACGGATTGTCCATTGTATTGTAAACTTAAATTAAGTGTTCATTGTTAAGGGTCCTTAAGTGATTAAACTGTTCAGTTCATAAGGAAGGAAGTCTACGTTCTCTTGTTGAACGGCGAAGTGGCGGCGTAGATTCTGGTTCCACTGGCTGATCCGTTCCCTCTATTGGCCTACTTTCAGATGGTAGGGATGCTGTTTCAAATCGGTCCAATCTTCCATCATAGTTGTCGACTGGTTCTGCCTTTGCCGCTCTGATTTGTGCGTGGTTTCGCCGGACTGGCCCCATTGCTGTGCTCACAAGACAGGACCTTGGGGCGGGTCTTCCAATTACCTCCCAATAGATCCAGGGTTGGTGTTTGTTCGTAGGCCTAGGTTTCACGTACACTTTTTCTCCTTTTGAGAACTCAGTAAGCGGCGCCGACACCCTCTTGTCGTATTGAGCCTTAGATCTCCATCTCCTTTCCGCGATGTTTTCTTGTACTACACTTGGGGACACTGTCTGCGGAACAAGTTGACGCGGAGCTGTGGGGATGATGTCCCTTAGTCTTCTGGACATAAGGCGTTGTGCTGGCGAGTAATCGTATCCCCGCTGGGGTGTGTTTCGGTATGCTGGGAGGGCCAGATAGGGGTCCTCATGGCGAGACTTTTTCAGAATGTTCTTTGCAATTTTGACGGCAGACTCCGCCTTTCCGTTCCCTCGGCTGTGGTATGGTGATGATTTACGTATGATGAAACCGTATTCTCGAGCAAAACGTGAATATTCATGGCTTTCAAACTGTGGGCCGTTATCGGTTATGCACTCGTCTGGAATTCCATGCCGAGCAAATTGTCTTTTCACGGCACGAATAACTGTGGTAGCTGATGTGTTCCCGCTGAGGGGTCTAGTTCAAAGAAGTCGCTGTAATGGTCGATCATAACGAGGTAGTTGCTTCCATCCAGCTGAAAAAGGTCGGCACTTATTTTGGACCACGGTCTAGTGGGTACATCATGCGATTTCATTGGTTCTTGCGGTCGCTCGCTTAGGTACTGGGCACAAAGTCCACATGATAAGCATTTCTCCCGGATTGCTGCTTGCATTCCTGGCCAGAACAGAGACTCGCGCGCTCGCCTTATACTGCTGTCAGCTCCCTGGTGTGCTTTGTGTATTTTCTGTAACATCTCGTCTCGTAGAACGGCTGGGACAATTACTAGATGGGACCTGTAAAGAACACCATCATAAGCTGAAATTTCATCTCTGAAATTCCAGTACAGCCTAAGTGGCTCTGGGGTTTCCTTTCTTTCTGAAGGCCACCCATTCATTATTACCGTGTGCAGGGGTGCTAGAACTGGGTCTTTGGCGGTTTCTCGTCTTATTCGTTTCAGTGTGTCAGGTGTAACTCGGTTTGGCTCAAGATCCATTTCAGCTATTTCCAGGCGGAACACTTCGCATTCCTGCTTGGCAGTGGAGGAGGGCTGGCCAGTGACGGCTGCACGAGATAAAGTGTCCGCAACGTAAAGTTCCTTTCCTTTCTTGTATCGGACAGTGAACTGATATCTTTGCAACTTCAACATCATTCTTTGCAGTCTGCGGGGGGCTTTGCTGAGAGGCTTCTTGAATATTGTCTCGAGCGGCTGGTGATCTGAATATACCGTTATGTCGTGTTTTCCGTATAGGTACTGGTGCCACTTATCCATGCAAGAGACGATTGCGAGGCACTCTTTCTCAATTTGGGCGTAGTTTTTCTCCGTGCTGTTGAGGGTATGTGATGTAAAGCAAACAGGTTGATCATTCTGCAGCAATACTCCACCGATGGCATCTTCAGATGCATCCACTTGTAGGGTCACAGGAAGGGCTGCGTCATAGTAGCGTAATGCAGTTGCTGAGGCGATGAGTTTCTTTGCCAAGTTAAATGCATTTTCATGCTTGTTTGACCACAGGAATGCACAGCCCTCCCTGGTCAAGTCCCTCAATGGAAGAACTGTTTCTGACAAGTTATGGCAGAACTTGCGTAAGTATTGGCACATTCCAAGAAAACGCTGTACCCCAGACTTGTCAGTGGGCGCTGGCATTTCTGTAATTGTGGCTACTTTAGCTGGATCGGGCTCTACACCTCTGTCAGTAAGCTTGTGCCCCATGAAGGTGACAGAAGGAGATTTAAACTGCAATTTTTTCCCCGAAAGTCGCAGGCCATGGTTGGTGCACTTTTCTAACAGGCTTGTGAGATTTCTGTCGTGATCGATGTCAGCTTCCTCTCTAGAATCTCCGCATCCAAAAACGCAGATGTCGTCGGCAATGTTTATTACCCCGTGTAAGCCGTCTAAGAATTCATGCTGGCGCCGTTGATACTCCTCCGGTCCCGAGGCGATCCCAAATGGCATGCGAGTGTAACAGTAGCGACCGTTTGGGCCTTGGAACGTAGTGAGTAGAGAGGACTCTTCATCCATTACGATGGTGTGGAAAGCCTCAGATACATCAACAATGGTAAACACTTTAGCCTTTGTTAGTTGTGGAAGCTTTTCTTCTATCGTCGGTATTGTGTACTTCGGTCTTCTGATGGCCTTGTTAATTGTTTGACTTGGATCAATGCATATTCGAAGTTTTCCGTTAGGTTTCTCTTTTACCAGGATGTTTGAGAGCCAATCTGTAGGCTGTGTGACCGGCCTTATGATGCCTTCATCACAGAGTCTCTTTAACTCGTCATTTACTTTATCCAACTTTGCCACGGGAACTCGACGCGCTGGGGCGTGTACTGGAGTGACATTAGGATCAAGCTCGATGTGCAGGGGAGTTCCAAGAGGATTTCCGCGGCCTGGCTTAAATACATTTGAGTAGTGGTGTAGCACGTCTTCCTTTGTCAGTTTTCCTAGTGGTGGAGGTGACTGCATATTGCGCGGAATCTCTTCTTCGACTGCGTTTGTTTCATCAGAATACATCTCTAAGTAATCTAGGGCTTGAGCATCTCTTCCGCTGAGAAGTGGCGGCTTCTGATTAGGCACGTTGACCACAAGAAAATCCATGGTGTGAATCTTGCCCCTTCTGTCACAACACAGGGTTACTTGGCCTTCAGGGCGGATAGTTTCGCTTCCATACGTGTTAATCTTGCTTCTGGTCCGCGAAATCTTTACATCAGGAAACAACTCGCTTAGTAGACTGATTGGAATCGTGTTGCACGTGGATGCCGAGTCGATTTGTGCTTTCACGACTTTTGTTTTCCCTCCATGTACGAGATGTAGATGAGCAAAGAATTTCCTTGCCGGCTGTGGGGGTATCTCGCAATCCGCCACAAACGCTTCTTCACCGTTGTCTTCATCGACAAAATTTAATTGCTGCTGGCGTCCTTGTCGTCTTGCTCCACCTCTACAAACGCGCGCGAAATGACCAGGGATCCCACACTTTCCACATCTTTTGCCAAACGCGGGGCAGTGCTGTACACGGGGCTGTTGATGGTTGCCGCCACACCAGAAACACTGTATTGATTGCTGTGCTGGATTCAGATTTTTCCGCTGATTTGTAAATGTTGATTTACTAGTGAAATTCACCTGTTCCTGCTGTGTGTCCCTGGCAGTTTTCATGAGCTGATTCGCGAACACAGTCGCTTCGAACGTTTTGGCCACTTTGACAACTTCTCTTAGCGTTACTTTTGTTTGTGTTGTGTTTCTGTGTCTGTGTCCTTTTCCGATTAGTTTCACTCGAAGTGTATCAGACGTTAAGCCAGCGATAAATTGGTCCCTCATAAGCTCGTCAGCGAAACCTTTATATTCACACTGTGCTGCTTGATTCCGTACACGCGTCTCCCAGGAGGCGATCGATTCGTTTTCGTTTTGCAGAAGGCGAAGAAACTTTTGTCGTTCCCCTGAAACTCCGATGCTAGCGCCATAATATTCTCTTTGTGCGGCGACAACACAATGGGGTTTCTTCTGATCGGCTTCGTCTAAGCCCAAACTGTATTTATAGACCGTTCTGGCTGCTGGAGATAAAGATGCTCGGAGACATGCCGTAGCTTTTTCAGGTTTGGTCCATTTTTGTGCGTCAGTTTCTTTCGATGGATCAAACCAATTTTGCATAATGCAGTAATCTGTCAAATCTTCGATGTACGTTTCCAAGTCATGTTTGTCATCTCCTGTTTGCTTGAACTCAGGAAACGGGCTGTTCGAAGCCATCGCCGTAGGCCGAAGAATCGTTGAGTCGGTAACTGCGCTAAAGCCGTTACATTATTGCTAAATAAACCACGTCGCTGCCACCATGTTTGTCGTTCGGTAACTTGTTCCAAACTGAATTTATTAAGCCGATACAAGACATAAATACATACTATCGGATACGTGCGTGACAATGCTATATAATGCAATTAAAATGCAAGTGCATATGATTAAATACCAAGGTGCAAGTGAATGTGCAAATGATTATCACATAGTATAACACTACCGAAACAGAATT
>JAEMWC010000674.1:97500-115000 GCA_016490735.1 Pachyseris speciosa
AAGGAAGGAAAAGAAGGAACATTAGCAGAGAGAGATTTGGCTCAACATCAACTGTTACTTCCTAGACTAATTTGGCGAGATTGCGAAACCATCCGCAGTCCTGCGTGTTTTAAAGCACTCTCGTCCTAATTTCATCTTTTGCTTTTTCCCTATTCCCGGCTCACTACAGTCGACCGCCCTTCAATTTCAGTTCAGAATGGCCAACACTAAAGAAGGAACGTGATCAAGAACTGGTGTAGACTACGATTAGCTTCTTAAGGCCCTGTCAAACGAGGACACATTGTTTTACTTTTATGCAGATATGTTTAATTGTCATACTTAATATTATTAATTGTAGATAGTACCTCTGTAAGTTTTGTAGTTCCACAAAAACTTAGAACTCATAGGGTTAATTGTCTTAATCTGATATTTTAAATTGTAGTAAGTATTTTTGTACTTCTTTTATCTTATTTCTGTCATGCGTTTTATACATGAGCCCGGAGCTGGCTCGGACACAGGGCAACCTGATCCCATGCATGGACATTAATAAATTGATTCAGAATGATTGAGTCATTAAAGGATAAACAACAAGTAAAAAGCAAAAACAAATTAGAATAACAATGATGATCGTTATTCGATCATCCATTTGCCCAAGAACTCCAAGAGGGTTGGTCTTTTGTTAAAAAATTATCCATCAACATCTTTTAAGTTGCTGTTGCGTTAAAACACAAAAGCTTTTTGTAACTTGTTTTGTTATGATTTAAACCTGCAATCAAACAAGCTTGGCGGGAAAAAAGAATTAAAGGGACTCTGAGAAACTCTAGTGCATGATGTGCTATCCTATCCAAGCACGGATATGTTTTTGAAACAGTTTAGGTTCTAGATAGGTTGAAAAGGTTATAGACTTTTCATATTTTTGTCCGAAGTTAATAAAAGAGCCAAGCAGCATTCAAATCATGTATACAGATTATACATTTCCGTATGAAATGTTTAGTCTGAATGAGCCTCTAGGATAATCCGCCAAAAGCGTCCAACATAGCGATCAGATGTACTAACAAAAGTCATTACAAATGCAGAAATCAATTTGCTCAACAGTATTCGAAGCATTCATTAATTCACAAGGGCTGAACCACGTTTTCATTAGCCGTATAACTCATCAGTATTTGCAAGGCCCGTAGCTAGGAATTTTTGTCTGGGGGGGGCAATGAAGCCAAGCGCCGGAGGCAAAAGCCATTATGGGGCTCTGGGGGAATGTTCTCCGAACATTTGAAATCTAGAGACTAGGAAATGCTACTTTCTTAGATATTTCGTCAAAAGTAGATGTTTAGTAGTCCGAGGTTTTGTAAGCTATTGATATATTGCTCAATTTAAAAAGTTGTCATGACTGGCTTACACAGACTACCCTCGTGGTTTGCGGTAGCCTGTTCTAGGCTCTCAAATATTTGGGGCGGGCGAAACAACGAGCGAAGAACCAGAAGAACGAGGGAAGGAAATTGTGTGTCTTAGAGGGTTTGCGGTTGCGACGCTCTTTAGCCTATGTTTAAATTTTCGCTCTGACGAGAAGATCTTTGAAAGATTTACTTCTCTAACATGATATAATCGGAGGATTTGTGCAGATAGTTTTCGGCAACGGCTGCTTTTGTATTAAACCCCAGTTTTTTCCTAATGCTTGTTTAAGGTCACGCACTGATGTATGGCATGTAGTGACAAACATGGCAATATTTTCGTGTGAGTTTTTTTACCTTGTTGGAGTGCCAACTTTCTTTATTGGTGACGTTCACTCCTGTTATTGATCGTTCTATAAGAATTGTAGCCACGTGCCCTTAGGCGCGATCTGACGTTAGAGAGGCACCAGTCAAATATTGTTTATGAAGAGTCTGTTCTTAGACGTATCATGAAGAAGTCTCATGACACGTCGTATCACCCTGGTGGGTGACACGACGTGAAGTGTGTGTATTGATGTCGGCTTATAGTGGGTCTTGATGTCCAGGATAGATTCTCATTGACAAATCTATCTCCTCTCTAGTAAAACCACGGTGTCTGGGAAAGTTATTTCGTTCTCTGAGATTTCAGCTGAAATGTTTTTGGCTTGTTCAATAAACAGACAAATGCCTTGTTTTTCATGCTCCCAAAGGGAGAAACGTCATCGATGTAACGTCTCCATTCTCTTGGCTTGATATTGCTTTGGCGAAAAGGTTTTGTTTTAATTTTTGCCATGAAGATGTTGGCTAAAGCACCGGTCATTTTCACCCGGTTTCGCTCACATGGAAAACTGTGGAAAATGTTGACAGTCTATTGTGTTTGATTATTGCTTCTCTTTTGTTTGCTGAGCGAAGCGATTGTGAAAAGTTTCAATGTGATGTCAGTAAAGTTTAAAATCTGCCCAACACTCCAGCAAGAGAGGACCTTAAAAGAATTGTTCCAACATGTTTGGGGGGGGGGAGTGTAGCGTGACTCGTGAATGTTTTGCTTTCGGTTGCGTCACGTATTCTCCATGGTACCCACAAGTCTTTGCTCTCTTCACTGCTGTCTTTGGCTTTCGTGAGAGTGCAGTATTCTTCAGGTTCTTACCGTGACATCTTCGCTGTATCTAGGTTTTGTGTCAGTCAGATAGTGGTAAAATTTCGAAAGGTCTACTTCCGTTTTTGCAGAGGTAAGTTTAACTGTGGATTTATGCTATTTTCTTCAGTGCCTTTCCTTATTTTATTGCTTATTTTACTGGCCGTTCGACAACGCATAGAATCCATAGTGCTCATGCAAGCAGTGATTGAAAAGGTAGCTTTAGTCCGTGTTAAACAAGTTAGGGTCAAACATTTCTGCGTAGCACAGTTGAATCCTTTGTGCGATTACAGTATTTTGCTTTACGTAATACTGCACAAATCACATTCAAGGGCACAAGTACTTATTATGCACCTATCAATGTTAGTCCCGAGGGGAGGGGGGGGAGGGATACCGGATAAGGTGGGAACTTTGATCGACATTTCCCGCCTTGGTAGAAGGAATTTTGAGAAACTTTGAGGA
Organism: Pachyseris speciosa; assembly: GCA_016490735.1. Lineage (NCBI taxonomy): Eukaryota > Metazoa > Cnidaria > Anthozoa > Scleractinia > Pachyseridae > Pachyseris > Pachyseris speciosa. The sequence goes on from JAEMWC010000674.1 coordinate 100,501, forward strand.
GAATGTTGGCCCCAGGGTGGAGAAGTTTGATCAAACTGAGATAATATTCATCAAAGACCGTTTCCTAAGCTTGGACTTTGCCATGGTAAAATACACGACGCGATGCTGCCTTCTTGAAAACCGACAGAGCAGAGCCTGGATATGAGTAACTTGAAAATACCCAAAAGTCCACATGAAGCAAGAACAAGATGGAGGAAAGAAAAGTAAGGAAACTTTTCCCAATCTGTTACTATATAAAACCATCGGTTTCTTTCGGTGTTCTTTCATCCCGTTGTTAAAAGAAAAAATTAAACTGAGATTCTTAAACCTGGAGTGTTTGTATTGTTTAAGCATTTAACAGGTCAGCCTCTTGGATCTGAATCCCTACAGTAGGGTAGTAGTAGTAACTTTGAACTCAAAACTTTACCCTAAGGGTGGGGAGGTTTGACTCAAAATTTGCGTTTCGGATCAAAGTCCCCACCCCATCCCGTATCCCCCCCTCCCCCTCGGGACTAACATTGATAGGTGCATGATAGCAACACAAATACTAAATGAAACCCTCAAAGAATCCAGAACCACTGGACCAGTTTGGTGATTTGCCAGATTTAAGGAAAAAGTGTATAAAAACCGACGTGAAGTCGCTGTGGGATGTAAATATGTTTTCGGTCGTGTGCCGGATCTGTTCTGCCCCGATCAACCTCGTTCCCTGGGAAAGAGGTTGTGTCCCGATCTCTCCTCACTTTGCTTTTATTCCGATGCAAAGTGACACTAAGTGTAGCCGGTTTCAAAGCGTTTAGGGAATCTCTGTTCTCTCCATCAACTTGATTCGCCGGGGAAGTGTAAACAATTGTGGAACTGAAAAGTCAACTCTGATCTGTTTTTGTGAGCTCGAGACTTCTATCGCGTAACGCAGACCGAGTCAACTATCCTCGAGGTGATAATCTAATTGTTTTAGTGTAAATCTACTAGTCGTTCAAAACTAAACAACGAGACAGGTTGACATTCATTCAAAAACGCGAAGAAGTGGCCGCTGTGTTGTTGACAACCGGTACTCACTATCTACAACAGAAAGCGTAGCCAGTAGAGAACGGCATTCGTGATAGAACGCAAGAAGATTTATACTAATTGACGGTAATCATGTGACGTCATCAAAAATTCTAAAACGTAAACTAAGGGCACAGCAAAGCTCCTCTTTCAATATTTTCTACATCCTAGTGGACAAATCTTCAAGAAAAATTTCACGCTGATATATTGTTTTTATTTACAAACACAGCGCTTTGAAATTTGATCCATATCGTGGCTGCCCGAGATACAATAATTCTTAAAATATTATAAAACCGGTATGTTCATTTTAGTTTTCAATTTTCACACATGTCATTAATTTAAAAGTGTGATCTCAACAATCCTGAAGAAAAGTTAAGAATGCTGATTACATGACCTTCTTTTTTTTCTTTAACCGACTACTACGGCGGCCATGTTGGTGCCCCTTGAAGGGAGACCAACATGGCGGATCCATAGTAAGTCTTGTAATTTTTGGAAAATTATTTTCGCCGTAACCATGTTCTGACGAGTATTATGAAGCCAGATATCGTTCTAAGTTGTTTCTCTACAGCAGTCGTTCACCTCCCTTATATCTAAGTGTTATTCATGCATGTAAACGAATTTTATTTTGTTAATGCTAGGGCCTTTTTCGCTACATCCTTGCAGTGTCGTAAACTGATAAAGGGATGCAGATGTGAATTCCATTTCTCCATTACTGTGAAAGTCAAAAAACCGTGAACACTTTGATTTGATTTTGACAGGTCCATTGCGTAGCCACCAATCAGACTTAAAGTCGCTCGAATTTCCTCTTTGGTTGCATGAACGTTAATTAGTTTGCTTTGTTTGCGGTTTCATCTCGCATCTGATTGGTGGCGACGCAATGGACCTGTCAAAATCAAATCAAAGTGTTCACGAGTTTTTGACTTTCACAATAATAACATTCAGGAGATTATATATATTTCTTTCTTTGGATATCTTCAGCATGTTCTGAAGTGATAGCACCATGTCGGTTAGTGGATCATTACATGTTACACTATTGGGAAGCGAATGGAAATCTTCCAACTCTTAACAGGGAGCTCGCCATACAACTGGCCAAACACCCAAATGTCTCGGTCAGTTTCTTTGTTCCAAGATGTTCTGACGAGGATAAGATGACAGCCAGCGAACACAATGTGAAGATTGTACAAGCAAAGGAACTGCCAGGCTTCGAAGAAGCTGATTGGTTGAATTTCCCGCCAAAAGATCTCCTTATCGACTTCGTTATTGGCCATGGTGTGGTACTTGGTAAACAAGCACAAATAATAAGGGATTCCCACAATTGTAAATGGATGCAAGTTGTTCATACAGCTCCTAACGAGCTTGCAGTTTACAAAAATTACTGTGATGCGATAGCTAAAGGCGAAAAGAAACAGTGGGATGAACTAAAACTTGCCAAATGGCAGATCTCGTTGTAGCAGTGGGGCCTAAAATAATGGAATTCTACTCGGTCTTCCTCAGATCGTGTGGGAAAAAAGTGTATAACCTTACCCCAGGCATATTTGCCGAACTGTCTTGTTTGGAGACGTCCTCTCAACTGAGAGGTAAGAAGTTTCGTATCCTGGCCTTCGGACGTGGTGACTCTGAGGACTTCAAGCTTAAAGGATTTGATATTGTAGCTGAAACAGTTGCTACACTGAATGAAAGGAGTTACCATCTGACGTTCGTAGGCGCACCACGTGGAAGCGAAACCGAAGTAAGAAACAAGCTTCTCCAGCCTGGCTTGAATGAAAATCAGCTGATTGTGAAAGGCTATCTTGAAAATCGTGAATATCTAACTTGGCTTTTGTGTGCGTCGAATCTTGCTATTATTCCTTCACGAACTGAATGTTTTGGCCTAACAGCCCTAGAAGCATTATCTGCCGGTTTGCCGTTCCTCGTCAGTGAAAACAGCGGGTTCGCAGAAGCTGTACAAGACATTGGACCTTCATTCCGCTCATAGATTCCGAAGATCCAAAGGACTGGGCAGAGAAAATAAAAAATGTTCGACAGAAAGGCAGTGAAAGAGCCATCAAAGAATGCCAGGAACTACGGACACTCTACGCCAAGAGATACAGCTGGGACAAGCAGTGTAAAGATCTCGTGGATATGATGCAGGCTTTGGTACATGGTCCCGGTGAGAGCTCAATTTGTCCCTTGTTCGTTCTTTGAAACTTATATTTCCCGGTTAGTTTTTGTTATTTCTATTACTTGACGAAACAAGGGAAGTTTAGGTTTCACAAAGTCTCGCGTTACTCTTTTATCGTTTCAGTTACAGCAGATCAGACAAGTAGGGCCTTAGATGGAACTGTTGGTCGGCAAAGTGGAACACACAATTCTGGTCCGCTAATCAAGAGACAGGAAGCGACGACTTCTCACAGTGAACAAGGAGCGAGGCCAAAAGAGAGGTTCTCTTTACCTGGACAATATTCACAAACAAGCAATGGAGAAAATGATTCAAAAGGTCCAAAATGGGGTCAGTAACGTCTGATACCAGTTATGGTGATTTTAATGCTGGGATGTGGTCTATATATTATAAACAACACAGGGTTGTCACTTACGATAGCTTTTAGCAAAGTGTTTGTAAATTTGTAAATTCTTATTAATGGTATAGAAGAGAATGTTCAGGAATGCACCTGCAAAAACTGGAAACCTTCTTTACTCTTCTTTACTCCTATTAAGGTGTTGACATACGTCAAGAGAGGACAAAGATTAGAGAATTAATCCCCATATAGGCCCTATCCCCATCGTAATCCCTCTTAAGTTATTTTAGATGTCCTCCAAGATCCGGTGTTCCCAAGAGGGTTGAGTGATAGCCAAGATCAACTGCGCCGTCATCCAATGCTTTGTTCATCGTTCCAACGTTAGGCCACAACGTGGCGCAGCCTTCAGAGCGGCGAAAAAGGTATGATGTTGAGCAGCGAAGTAAACATCACCCACAAGGAATCACAGCGGAACAATAAAGCAGTTATATCGCATAAAGCAGTTATGCCAGCAGCATTTTTCGATCATGGTACGTCAACTGAAGAAGCAATTATGCGTAAAAGCAAACGTCGAGGAAAGATATCTTATGAGCGAGAAGATATTGAGGTATTGACTCCCGGATTCCATGTTCCTGACCTCATAGCGCAAAATCTACTGAAAATTCACAGCCACGTCTAGTCTATGAAGCTGAAGTGGAAATTTTTTCAAATGTTAAGGACAGTAATATGCTTCGATGCTCTGTTGGTGTACCGGGGCTGGAAGAAGTAGAGAAGGCTAACAATGAAGTTTTGATGCTGCACACTTGTGTCCGTTATGGTCAAATAAAAGGCGATTTTTACTATATTTATCCAGATTGGGAAGTTCCTCAGTACATTGTAGAGACTATACAACGCGAACATTGTGCGACGTCTTTGGGCGAGCTTTACGTCATCTTTGACGAGAAAGGATTTTTAAGATACCATGTATATATTAGACTAAAGGACCGAGTGATTGACTTTGGCAAGACAACTTTGAAAATGATCCAGCTACAAGTTTGCCACCCATATGCTATAATGTGCAGGAGCTTCTGGGGGAGGGCAGCGGGAAAGTAAATTCCTCTTATTGTAGCTTTTCTTCAATCTTGTCGCATAAGACACAAAGGACGAGGAAGGCGTTTGTCTCTCCCTTTTTCACTGGTCCACATTCCACAAGAATTGCGTGTGAAACTGTTGAGTGAGAACGTTTAGCCCCTACTGATTTGTGTCCCCACGAAAAAAAAATAGTTGTGTCATGAAAAGCGAAACTGCGTCTTGTGGCCAGTAGACGGATTCATTGAAGATGCTCAATACAACTTTGGGGACGACCCAATTTGTCTTCTATCGATGAACTTTGACAAAAGGTTTAGGGAACTAAAAAGGGTTTCTGAAATTTATTCATTTTTTGTAAACTATAACGTGTTTATTTGGAGAGGGACTGGGACGAGAGAAAAATAAATGGTTAAGTGACATTAATTTAATGTACTTCGCTGCAGTTTTAAGACCTGGTAAGAGGGCTCGGCAATGTTAACGTTTGTTACTGCGTTGTAATCAAAATATTCAAAGTTTTGCATAAATTAGGGCGTGGTCTATCATGTGACCGGAGCAACCAACGAAAGTCATCCTAAATTATTGTTTCTTTTCTTATGAGATTATGTTTAGCTAAGCAATTTGTAATAAAAAGCATGTTGAATTTCTTTCGCGAGGAAATAGTTTATATTCCGCATACAAATTTCGTATGCTTGACTTAAGTCATGTCGATGATATAAGTAACCAATCAAAACAGACATCCTTTACCGTTGAAGCCGTTCTGAAAAAGATACACAGTTTCATCAGGAGGCAGACACTGATAGGCTGACTGGTTCCAACTGACTTTTTTTCTGACTCTTTAAGGTGGACACTTCCCGTCGGCTACGGCTCACGAACAGAGCTGGTCCTAAGGGCAGGCAGAAACTGATAGGCTGACTGGTTCCAACTGACGTTTTCCCAGTTCTTTAAGGTGGACACTTCTCTACGGCTCACGAACAGAGCTGGTCCTGAGGGGTTCCGTCTTAGAAAGAGTTGACTATAGATATTTCCATTGTGGTTTAAAGGGGCATCATGGATTGTTAGTAAAAATCTGGAAAGCAAAGGAGACCTGTTTACCGATGGCAAACGAGAACATAATGGCCAAATTGTCTTAAAAAATGGCTATTTTAGCTCATGGAAACCACATCTTAATGTTTTTTGTCATGTTTGGCCAAGATGAAATTGGTGCTAACTTGAAAAAGTCGGGCCGACGTTTTCAAGTTCTACCCTTGCATTTTAGGCGAAATTGCTAAGAACTTACAGTAGCTCATTTTTTTTCTTGATTTTATCTCGCTGGAATCCAGAAGAAATTCACTGAAAATCGATTTAGTAAATTTATAGTCAAAATATCAGAGATAACTCCCATGATACCGCCCCTTTAACATGGGCCCCTCTACATCACTTGGTTGTGTCCTGACAAATGATGGCTGTTGGTACAAAGCAACCTCTTCGCAGTATACCGTCCGACCCAATTTGTGAGGTGTTAGGTAAATTACTTATTATTTGGGTGACTAATGACTTGGATTTCAGTAGGGCAACAGGTGTGTTACAGTTTAGACACTGTTCCTGTGTGGCAAGCGTTACAAAATGAAGGGAAGAGCGAAATGGGCGTTCTGCCTCCCCCCTCTCCCTCTCCTCCCCCTCCGCCCCTGACTTCCTGCCTCACCTCCCCTTTTTAGAACACGTCATGCGTGCTGCTTCCCAGATCTGTTACAGTCCTCGACGTATATCTCTTGGAAAGTTGACACATATCAATTCATTCTTTCTTTGCCCTCTTCCCGCATTTCAATGTTGCGTCGTAGGCGATAATTCTCCTGCTTGTTTTTTTAATCAATGATACATCCAATATTGAACTGGGGAGAGAAGAGAATGACAAAACACACCTAAAAAGGAAAACGTTAAGGTAACGAAAACTTCGACGATTTTGTGTGATTAAACGCAAAGGTTGCAGATTTTGTGTGATAAAACTAACATAAGGATTTTTACCATGTGACCTGTAAAACCTCGAGCAGCGCGCATAAATTGCAAATCTACTGAGAAAATCCATCTATGAGGGCTGTGCCGTGAATTAGCGTGTATGAGCACCAGCAAGAGTGGGGAAAAACAACCGCTGTACTTAAACTGCCGCCTGTGCCTGCGCCGTCTGAAACTATTCACGAACGTTTACCATGTTTACTACCGATTTACTAGTAATTTTGGCGTAGAAAACCAGCTGAATTTTGATACTGAAATGCATTATATACCGTACATGTGGGATCAAAAGATACAACAGATGACAGACTATCACAGCTACTTCCCCAAGCGAGTAACTTAACTCCCAACTTAAAATTAAGCAGTCGTTGCGAAAAGAAATACTAAAAAGAGCTCTACCAAATGAGCTATCAACCAACTCGAAGCTGGTCATTTTTGAGTTCGCAATTACTCGTGGAGTGTGAATAGATAAAACATATATAATACAAATATGTATCATACATAATACAAATATGTATTATCTAGACTACCAGTAAAGTCCCTCATTTTTCTTACCGATAGTAACTCTGTCAAAACACGCAAACTCGCGCGGACATTTCTTCCCGGGGTCGTGTCTCCTCGTGAGAAGCAGTTTCGCGTGTACATGCGCTTGTTTCGTTAGCTTTACCCGAATCCAGCTAAGGAAAGTAAGGGACTGCTCGTAGCCTATGTATTTCCATACATGTCAACTGCGGAAGCTAAAATCTTCTGGCGAAAATTCATTGCCGTTATGAGTAGATTAGGTGAATGGTTCCCAGTGTAACGTGACTAAATGTGGTGTGACTTCCCGAAACCACGCTACGCAAAAAATGATTCACAAATTTGTAAAGATATTTCAAATGTTCACTATTATCAAAAGCTATAGGTTTTACTTCCTAAGCTTTGTGTCACTGACCCATGACGAACAAATTATGTGATCCTTTCTGATCATACCAACACAATTTATTCTTGTTGTGCTGTTACCTTGCCGTGTTGAACTTAAAATTAGACTTTTTGTTTTTAGCTACATGTTAACTGTTCTTGCACTTAAGCTGACAGCGTTCCTCGGCTTTTCTTCACAAATCGCTTCTACAGTGCCAAGCGTGCAAAAACGTCGTATTCTGCTCACAATATTGCGCAACGGCATCCCTGACTTCCTATTTTGCCAACATCCTCAACGACTTCATTTTTGTGAACTACCAGCCTTATTTTTGCCTCCGGTGTCGATCCATATCTTCTTTCCAAAGACTGCACAACTTCTTGGGGAGGTTCCCAGGTTTCCTCTCTCTTCACCACATCCTCACCATCATAAGACAAATTCCCATATCGAAGCCGGGTCTCAAGGAGAACGGTGCCTTCTGGGTAATTTAACTCTGACACTCCTGAAGACACTGAAAATACAAAAGCTATTAAGCAGATTTCGTTTATGCCCAAATAATTTAGCCTTGGATACAGTAGCAAGGTTTAGCATGGTACCATAACGATGGCTCGGTACAGTTGTTAGGTGTCAGGTTGTGGGGGAAAAGAGACGTTTCAGTACTTTAATTCCAGCCGCGTTACAGAGAGCAGAGGAAGACTGATTAACCACGGAACCGCCAGTTGGTAGAGCACCGGACTACCGTGCGGGAGGTCGCGGGTTTAAATCCCGGCCGGACCAACACTCAGGAGAAACAGTTAGACTTTCTAATCTTCTCGGATAAGGACGAAAACTTGTTGCTATTAATCTGTGGGACGTTAACTCTTTTCCAACAGGTTTACCAAATATGGTGCGTTTTTGCTTGAAAACCCACAAGTTTCTCAAATCCCGGAATATCTTTGAAATGAACCATTATTAATGCCAAATAATCAGTTGTTTAGACTTAATCACCCTCTAAACTGACCAAAACTCCCAATTTTCGTTGAATATGACCTTTTATTCTGTTGCACAACCAAACACGCCCCCGGTCAACACCGTAAAATACGCAACTTTGTCTTCAAGTTTTTAAGACAAAATTTGCTCTTAAAGCTAAAAGTCTACATTGCCAGCAAACTTCGACTCCACTTCACAATTTACTACTCACTTCTTCGCGCGACGTGGATAACGCGTTTGATTTCGGTTGCTCGCACTGGTCTGTAATTTTCGCGTTTGGGACCCAAAGGAATTCTGGGAAATCCGGCAACATGAAAGTAAGTGTGGAGCCACCCGATCCTGCTGACAAAATATTGCACCTATTGCATTATTTACAAGTCAAAACCCGCCAAAATTGCCATGCGAGGTCGTGGAATCCACTCACAGAACGGTTAGGAACACAACTTCACTTCGTGAGTCGCCATAACTCGATCGAACGGGCTTCGACAAAACGACGGTGACGGTGAAACGATTCAGAAGGTAGGTGCTCCGTCGGACCAAGTTTCCGCATCTTTGAACTCTGAGGTAAGCAAGAATTTATCCTTGAATTTGATTCAGCCTCAAATCATTTTTTATTTTGTTGTCTTACTTTTTCCAGCGAATTTTAGAGGGGATCAGAAGGGGGATGAGTAAGGGGATCAGTAAACGGGGGATCAGTCTTTTGTCGAAGCCCCGATCGAACATTTTCGGCAGCCCACTTCTTGTGAAATTGCTTCTCACCTCTGTTTTCCTTCAGAGGATTGCCTCTACCCATCAACCCAGCTTTATGATGCCAGGCAGGGGGCTTCTGAGGTGGAAAATGGCTCGAAAAACACACTTATAAATCAAATACGTATCGAGTTGTAGCTGCAGTGATCGTTTACAAATAAACGACAGCTAGCGTGACGAGCTTGACCAGTGAAATCTCCGCGGTAACCCCTTGTATGAGATAACGAGATCGATTTAACCTCCTACCCTCCTGAAATTGCAAAACGAAAACGCACAAAACGTTACCCTGGGTGTCAGAGGTTTTATTTTTCTTAGCGAGGCCGGTGGTTAACCCGCTAAACGCAAAGCGAACGAAGACGCGAAAAATAAGAACCTCTGGTCACGGCAGTTTTCGAACCTCACTTCTATGCAATTTCGAAATAAGATATCTCGGCAAACCGGTTTTCTTCAGTGTGTTCATAATTTGACATGACGTCCCGCCGCGGTGATGCCTAAAACAACTTGTTTGTGTCTCGTGTAAATAACGAACTTCGTGAGCTGCGTTTCCACAGCCCCGGTTAACATTATAGCGTCTGTAAAAAGTATTTAAATTTGTTAATTTCTGGATCTGGAAAGTTCAATTTTTTCGACGGTGTCTGCGCGAGACAAAGATAGCTACGATCGATGTTGTACCCTAGCTGGGTGCCAGAGGTTATTTTTTTCCATTTGAAGGAGGAAAATTACGCGGCGAAGCAGCGTCAACGAGGTTTTAAGTTTCGCGGGTTAACCGCTCCTAGCTAAGAAAAATAAAACCCTATAGCACTCAATGTATCGAGGTTGTCGTCTGTGTTGTGATTTCCGGTAAACAAAGAGATCACTGACTTACCCATTTTGTGCATGAAATGTCCAAGAGACGAGGAGAAATTAGAAAAGCTCTTCGAGGCACTGAATGTTTTTAGAAAGAAAGCTAAGCAGACGCGTAAGCCAACTAAAGGAACTAAATGGGGGTGGAAATTCCGCGGAAAGATTAAAAGAGGTGTTACAGAACTTCGCCGACTATAATTAGCAGTGGTCCTGTCAGGAAAACTGAAAGTCCGCGCTGAAATGTCCACCCCACGTTCGACCGAGATCGCTTTTAAACCAAATTCATTGCCCGCTGGACTTCAACTTAACAACGAATTAGTTGTCCCATTCAAGAAGGTTCGATCATCGATTGTGGTGTGATGCAAATTAAATATCAAGGACGTTGTTAACAGGACCGCAAACACATCCTCACGCTTGATAAAATGAAGTAAAGCTTCTTCCTGAACAGGTTTCAATTCTAAAATCTCCGAAAATCCACAATTAAGTGCGAATTATACTGCACCTCTAAATGCTCGCTCGAATTCACAGCCTTCCATCGTCATTTTTGTTTTGCTAGCCTTCCTTAAGCTAAAAACCGGTTTTATGGCCACTGGAGTGCATTATCGCCGTTCAACCAATAAAATTGAGTGTTACATCATTTTCAATACGAAAACCAATCAGCGACCGAGTTCAATATCTGAAATCATGGAAGTGAGGTTCTCGGCAGCCGTGACCAGAGGTTATTTTTTTCTCTCGGCGCTTCGCGCCTCCTTAACGCGGCTTCGCCGCCTAATTTTCCTCCTTCAAACGAAAACAAAAAATTACCTCTGGCACCCAGAGTAACAAAACGTCCGGTGGAAAAGAGTTAAAGAACCCACACACTGTTCGAAAATAGTAGGGGACGTAGTTCCTGGTATGATTGTCTATCTCTATCTCTCATCTGTCTTTCACATTCATTAGTGCATGGGTTGGGTGGGTGGGTGAGATCAAATATGGACTGATAGCTGCCAGAGGCGCCTTTACAGTCTGACGTCCGATCTCACTCCACAGCATGGGTTAATTCAGCCTATGGGCTGCAATGTAATTTTAAGAAACACTCACTGACTCACTCACTCACAGAAGAATTGTAAACCGCCATGAAACTATGTGATATGTGCGGTATATAAATTCGTTACCATTCCATTAAAAAAAATGGAAGCTTCTTGAGACTTTCCCTTTTTGCAACTGCTAAACTTGGGAACACACGTAAGCGAATCTGTGATCTCCTTATCAAGGGAAACATTCTCAATTTTGGAAAAAAAAAACAATATAACTAATATAAAAGAACAATATAATTTTTCTTTTTTATATCAATCCTGATCAGCACTCGGCTTTCCCCTTTGGCATCGCTATCCATCTTTGTTAATGCAACACTGGGTTGCCCCATAACCCAAGCAGTTATGAAGTGGCTCCTTTTACTTGTTAACCCTTCGCAGAAACGGTGAAAAAATGGCATGGTCGATCCCGGTTTCCGCTGTACATTTTCTCTGTACTCTATAAATGATTATCGGTACCAGAAACCTGTCAGAAAAAAATAATGCTGGAGATAGCCCTGTGGTGGACAAGCACTCTATCTTGGGGTTGGGGGTGGAGCAATAATAATCCTGGCCTCTTTATGCTGGACACCCTGTGAAGGATTAGCATTGAAAGGGGCAGTAATACTCCTAATCAGTTCAAGTTACGTATTCTATTTAACAATTAGATTATGAGCTCGAGATTTCTATCGCGTGATAGCAAATCAAAACATCATGAATCAAAAATCATGCATAGAAATCGAGAGCGAATAATCTAATTGTTTTAGTATAAATCTACTAGTCGTTCAAAATATAAATCCACTAGTCGTTCAAAACTAAATTATCTAAATCCTCCTCGCAGACACTTCGAAAACGCGAAGAAGCGGTCGCCTTTTTGTTCACAGCCGCTACTCATTATCTATCACAGATTATATAATAAGGTGAATAGTTCGTGAGTTGTGATTGGTTCTTAGCTATGATCTATTAGAGGACAGATGCACAGATTACGTCATCGCTGCAACAATTTTTCCAGAAATGGGAAAATAAACAAGTTTTTCGCTTGCATTTTGTTTCTTTATTATATAAAACAAATAGATTCCATGTTGCCGTGCGTCTGTTCAGTAATAGATCACAGAAGACGTCAAAATGTGGTAAAACATCAGTGACACACTCGCCTGCGGCTCGTGTGCCACTTCTTTGTTTTTACCACATTTTGACGTCATCTGTGATCTATTACTGAACAGACGCACGGCAACATGGAATCTATTTGTTAAATAGATAGCGAGTAGCGTAGCCAATCAGAGAACGGCATTCGTGATAGAATGCTAGTAGATTTATACTAAAAATAGTCTAGCATCTCAACCAGAGGGATCATCATACTGGTTTTCCCGTCATTCAATGCTGACTACCTTACAATTTATAATTAATGGACTGTTATTTCATCAAGGGGCGAAAAAGTAAAACTCCAATTCAGTAATGAGCCAGCAGGTTCCTGAAACCGGAGCATAGCCCGCCAACACCGATAAGCCATCTAGCCAAATAAATCTGTTGGATTGGACATTAACTTGAACCATTATTCACCTCTCCTCACCCTACTGCGTATGAATAGCCCTAGCCTTACCATAAGCAGTTGCCTCGTTCTCTGTATTTTGATCGACACCTGAACCCTGTATGGCACTGGATTCATCCTCCTCCTGCTGACAAGGATAACGAAGTTTACCAGTTGTTATTATATCTCTCACTTAGTACGCGCGCTGTCATTGGTCAATTTTGCGGGCCGTATTCTACGGCTCAGTTGACTTCAACTAGTCTTTTTTTCCTGCGCGCCAGTTTAACCTTAGAGATAAAATAAATATCTTACTAACCTCGTTTTCTCGGTCCGTACTGTAAGTTACGGATCCTCGTTTTTTCCCATTAATTCACGGCCCGCGCGCTACGCGTTTGGGCCATAAATCAATGGGAAAAAACTAGGTCCGTAAGTTACTATACGAACCTCGAACTCGGTTAGTAAGAGATATGTTACCACAATTAACTAAACACAGTCCACTTCTGTCTTTTTAACATCGCTTGTAGGTGTTAAGATCAAGTCATGTCTTTTCAATGATTAAAACAATACCACTACTATAACTGACAGGAGCACTTAAAGAGCTCAGAAATTCCGCGGATTCAGTCTGTCAGTCATAGGGATGGGAGGGGGGATGGGCAGGCATTTCCTGTGAAATGTTACCCCACATGGTAACAAATGTCAATTAGAACGCCAAATGAGACCTGAAAGCCAACAAATACAGGTCGCAGTCTCCTAATGGGAGTCAGTTCCCAAAACGTTTCTACGAATTAAAAAATTCAGCTAAAGAGACTTTGTACCGTTTGATCATGGCGAATAAAAACTCTAACGGTTCGACTTTTGGAAAAAGACAATGACTTTGAGGTTTTTACCTTAAATCATGCTACCGAGTAAAGATCCGGGGTTTTGAATGCAATGCTTACTTCTGAGTCCCTCCCAAATGCATACATAACTATAGCGTGATTTCTGTTCTGACTTTGAAAATGGAAAAAAAATTTAAAGCTCACACATCAACTCTCAAACATCAATCCATGGCCTGGCCAGTACCTGTCGCATGAGCATAGCCATATCACCCGTGGCCACTAGTTTAAAGATCAGAACTGTTCAAGACCGTTTAATACCAGTGAACAACCTAATATGGAGCAGAAATTGTTCAACTGTCCAATGGACTTGGTCAAAACAGTGACGTCATAACAAGATAATCAGCGAAATATCGATTGATTTCCAACTTTAGAACGTTCTCTTTACCAGATGAAACAAGTAGTTTGTTCGCTAAATCAATCAAAAGCCGCGCGAGTTTGTGTTTGTTCGCTAAACCAATCAAATTGCTATTTGCTTGTACGGTTGTAGCCTCCCACGCAGACGTCTTTGGGCGTGACGAGCCCAAAAAGCGTCTGCGTAGGAGGCTAGTACGGTTGTTGCTGAGGTTCTGTTCGCGCGTTATTATTTCAAGGTCAAACGAAAATCGAGTGGAGTCATCCAGTGTACTGAGGTCAAGCTTAATCTGCTCTATACTCACTACATTCTTTCGAGATGTTGACGTCGTTGTTACCTCTTCATTCAACAAAGATCCATCTGAAGGGGTGGGTACTTTCTTTTTCGGTTGCGTTTCAAACTTCAGTCCTTTCTTGCTTGAATCAAAATAATGCCTCAATGCTTCCTGGTGAATCGGCCTGTGTTTCTTATCCCATGAAAAGATGAAGCTTTTTCTTCCATCGAGACACTCGATGTCGAACTGTGAGGAAATTTTTCTCCAGGCCCACCGGGATATCACAGCACTGTTTTCCTCATCTTCGTCTTTATAGTTATTATCTCCACCGATAACTATTATTACATGGTATCCTTAGAAAGAAATAAAAAAAACGAAGATGAAACC
>JAEMWC010000674.1:122500-137500 GCA_016490735.1 Pachyseris speciosa
AGACCTGTTTGCATAGCACTAACAATACTACTACGATGGTAGTTGTATACCTGCCAACGTTTTCTGAGTCAAATGCGTGAGATTTTCGTCGCATCATGATCGGGATTTCCAGAAACGTTCCGACTACTTCAGCCGATTTCCCGAAGACGTCCGAACGCTACCGAAAATGTCCGAAGATGTTTCGACGACTTCGAAACAACTTTCGAAACAACTTTCGATGCTAGTTCGAGCTTGTTTCCAGTCCCTCCGATGCAACCTGAAACGCGACTTTTTAGCCCGTTCCGCATATAGTAAGGACTCAAATTCGACATTGAGCACAGTTTATTGGAACATTTTTCGGGGAAATTGAATTGAAGTTTTGTTGTTCATGTGTTAAATAAAGCGTCACCCAAATTTGTGAGTCATGCGCGAGAAATTGGCGTCGATGCGTGAGATCGATGGCTTGAGACTCACGCATAACGCGTGGGAGTTGGCAGTACCTTACCGCGCCGAGCGGTGCTGAACAGATTATATACAATTTATACCTTTGTGCGTGTGGGAAGACTTAGGAATCTGATGGACTAAAAAGCTTCATTAAAAAAAAAACTTACTCAAGGGATGAGAGAATTCGAATTATGGTCATATATTTTCATCTTGAACTGTGATTACCTTGGGCAGCTGATTGTCGAGCCGCGTCAACTTCAGGCCGGTTGGTAGTCGTAGGTCTTATTTCCTGCACTCTAGCAGCTGGCTGTACAGGAACGTTTGGCGCTGGCTGCACATGCAAAACAAATTAGATCAAAATGCTGTACAAACCTTATAGGAATTTCCTTCCAGGACTATCCTACAAATCAATAGTCTTCCAGAAATCATGCCAAACATCGAAAATTACGTATACTCTCAATTTATCAAAAGATCTGAAAAGTGTGGTAGCCTGTTCCAGGCTCTCAGGATATTAGGCTCTCAAATATTTGAGGCGACCTCGTGAGAACGAGAGAATAGAATTCAGCTGGGAGGGTCCCCCTCCCCTCCCGTTCTCGCTCGAGTTTCTTCCCTCGTTCTTCGCTCGTTGTTTCGTGGTTCGCTCTTCGCTGGCCCAAAATGTCTGAGAGCCTGGAACAGGAATATATAGTGTCTTTACTTTTTTGGTTTGTATGCATATACACATTTTGTTTTAAATTACTGGTACTTGTAGTCGTTTTAATGTAATTATTAATATTGTAAATAATCGTATAATTTAACTTTTGGTTGCAAAGCGGTTATCAATAAACTATCTATCTATCTATCTATCTATCTATCTATCTATCTATCTATCTATCTATCTATCTATCTATCTATCTAGGCTAAAAGTGTGGTTGCGAATTTTCCGTCAATTTGGCATAACCAAAGTTACACTTTGAGAAGTATGATAGTGATCTATCTAGTATATAATGAAAATATTATTGATCTTTCAGTATGACTATCTTCATAGTATTTTATAGTATGACTGGTCAACGACAACAGTTAATACATAAGTAGAAATCATCTACGCGATAGTAATAATGATGATAATAATATTAATAACCGATTGAAATAATAATGATAATAATAATAATAATATTGATAATGACATTAATTATTTATATCAGTAACAGTGATAGTTATAGTAGTATTAATAGTCTGTAATAATAATGATAATAATATTAAGGAGAAGAAGAAGAAGGAGGAGGAGGAGGAGAAACGTTTGCCCCGTTTTTTTTATAACAATTATGGCAAGGGTGATGATGATGGTCATGATGATGCCAAAGAAAAAAACAGTCAGGTGTCAGACCAAAATGCACAGGCATGCCAGCGCCTATAATAACTCCTTGAATTCTGCACTAGAATTTGGCATAACGTACATGATTATCATTATCACCATCATCATCACCATAGTCATTCTATCTGAGCCTATGTGGCCTAAGGCAGGCTTAAGTAATTAGTGAAGGATATTAAATCAAGGTATTTCCACAAAGCCTGAGATGTTCGAAACATTCCCCGAAAAAGTCGCCCAAATTCAATAGAAATCGTGATCTGTAACAAGCGAGTTGTTAAACTCATGACTCATACGGATCATCAATCCTTGAAGTCTTTGCCTGATTGTTTTTATGTTTAAATTCAGAGAAGAGTGTTCATATGTTTGCGTTGGTACTGTGATCACTCACAATTTATTGCTATTCTGAAGGAACACATTTACCGTGTACTTCTCTACTTACCGTTTGCCGTTCCACACGGGCGCTTTCTTCACGTCTTGGCGTGCGCTCAGATTTTTCCCCTTTCTTGTTTGGATCGAAAAAATGCAGCAACGCCTCCTCATGTATGTCTCTGTGCCTCGTGTTCCAAGAGAAGACAAAACCATTTCTTCCATCGAGGTTTTCCATGTAAAATTGTGAAGATATTTTTTTCCGTGCCAATCGAGAGAGAACAGACCCGTTTTCTTCCTCTCTGTCTCTATACTCGTCATCTCCACATATTACTATAATGACATTTCCCGCTGGGAAAGAGAAAAATAAACAGGTTAGAGAAAGTTAAAAAGTTTCAGTTTCAATTTATTTTTTGCCATTTTTGTTGCACAACGTTACAATATAAACATATATTAAAATACAACAGATATTAAATAACAAATGAAAGAGAAGCATATGGCGAGGATGTCCAGAGAGAACCCATTAGGGCTTACTCGAGCTACAGGCTCCTCAAACATACAACTTTGAAATAATAATTATTAGGTGTATCTTATTTAATTTATGAATACATTTAGGTTAAAAAACAACCACACAAACAAAAACTCAAGTAATTCGTTCAAAATAGGGGCAGTCAATTCAGGAGAAATGAAATAATAAGAGATCCTTTTTTTTCCGCAAAGTCGCACCTTTTGCCGATAATGTTTTGCTATTTTTTCGTGGTGCATGTGACAAGACTGATGCAGTCAGTTTCGTGTAAGGAAAGTGAGAGCCAGAGAGTATTTGAAACTTCAGAAGAAAACAATAATTTGCTCAGTCCTCACTGCAAATCCTTTGTTCTTTTTCTAAAATCAAAGGTTCTTATGATTGCAATTCAGAATGACTTAAGGCCCTTGCAAATAGGAGAAGCTGGCCAGGAAACATCTCCCGGTGATGTTTCCTGGCCAGCTTCTCCATATCTTCTCCGGCTTAACATCGTACTTGTCATAATGTTAATGTCCTCTGATTTTAAATATTTCTAACGCAGAAGTTACAGTAAAAACCCACGTGTAATAACCTAGCGGTTTAAGAACCTGCTGACAGAAATTTCCCATTTTTATACCCCAAAATATAGGAACCTGTTTAGCCAAGCAAAATTTATTAGGTTCTTATATGTGAGTCATGGGATATTTTCTGAAAAGATGCTTTTTTATAGTGTATATAATTGTTTAGTTAGTCTTGCACAAGGCTCATGACAAGACAGTTATAAATAAATGCTGTATTATAAAGGATCAAACCTATTTTTTCTGCTTGTACAGGAATGGTTTCTACTGAAAACTTAAGAGCCTAATAAAGAACCTACTTTGTCCTAAATTGCCAGTAACTACCCCCAAATATAAGAACCCGTTTTGCCAAACTTGGAAAAATGTAGGTTCTTCCACGCACGTTTTTACTGTATGTCATAAAATTGGTGAAGTACGTGTTACGCCGCAAAATATAACATTAAAGCGAAATGTAACAACTTTTGACGCAAGATGTCATATTAACCCGAATTGTGACAACTTTTCACGCAAAATGTAACAATTTCTTTAACGCGAATTGTAACAACTTTCTAACGCAAAACGTAACAACTTACCTACTGGTCACATGACCAGTTGAAGATTGTATTTTGTTGAATTGAAAAATCGCGTTATCTTTTTGAAAAGAAAATGTTCATGTTTGTCATTCCAAGTCCGTGTCTGTCCGTCGGATGGCAACTCGACTGACTTAACATCTTCTTGTGAAAAACAAATATCACATAGCACTGAAGGAATATCAATCTAATATATAGTCTCATGGAATAGTGGCATTAAACCAAATACAGCAACAACCAGGCATTGCTAAACGAAATCGGCTTGCAGCAACCGCCTATAACATCATACAGAAAGAGGCGTTCACTCAAAGAAACACTCGTGAGAGCCAAATTATAACAAAGGCGAAAAAACGTGACCACGTACAAGGGAGTCGTGTAGGCCTGGCAACCCCAATTAACACTTGCGACCCTCGGCTCCTCTTTCCCACTTTACCTCTTGTGTGGGTATTGATAGTAACATAAATAGCAGTTTATTGATTAGGTAATCCAAAAAAATCTTGTACTTCATGATGTTTAGACTATAGCTAAAACTGTGCTGAAGGTTGTTGTGACCAATTTTAGCCACTCGCACACAGTGAATAGTAATGTAACGTATTAAGCTTTACTGGTAATAATCTATCGAAAAGGTTGTTACATTTTGCGTTAAAAAGCTGTTACATTTCTGTTACATTTTGCTTTATTTGTTACAGTTTACGTTAAAAAGTTGTTACAATTCGCGTTAAAGAAATTGTTACATTTTGCGTTATAGTTGTTACATTTTGCGGCGTAACGAAACGAACGTTTGGGTGAGTCAACTCCTAATAAAATCGTTGTTAGTGGCTATCTGAACTTAACTTTTTCATTTACACAGCTCCATGTGTTCGATTTTCACGATCGCTTGCTCTGATTTAGTATTTTGCTCGTTCTAACAATGCTACACCGCTAGTTTAGTTTAGTTTAGTTTAGTTTATTGAGATTCGTCACAAGAAAATATATACATTAATATAACAATACTATGACGTGACCGGGGAGACGAACAGAGCAGAGCCCCAATTGAAACGTATTCCCTAGGTTCAAAAAGATAAAAATTAGACTTACATGGTAAAATTAATTAGACTTACATAATAAATTAAGAAAGAAAAAAAGTATGCAAAATAATTGACAAATCATGGCGGACTATAAGTTTGTAGTAGACCTCTGAAGTGATCGTTAAAATGGACTCTAAACCACAAGAGATCCTGGCTAGACTTAAGTATATTAGGTAAGCTGTTCCACAACTTAACAGTCCTAGGTTAATAGCTGTTACAATAGTATTCCTGATCGTGCCTAGAAAGTAGGTCAAAGTTGGCTACATCTCTAAGTTGAGTTGAGTTGGCTACATCTCTGAGCCAGCGGACACAGCACCAAATGAGGTCATATTGATCTTTAAACGGATTTATACAACTCAGCTCGTTTGCATACTTCATATTGTCGAAAAAACACAAATTGTGGTCAATTGAAAAGTTCACCAAAAACGTTCAGAAACTATAATTATATCTTCCGATCGATCATGCTTGTTCCTCAGCACACAAGCGATGTATGTTATTTATAGTTATAGTTTCAAACAATGCCAGTGCTTTAGAAACACTGTTACATCCAAAGAAAGGTCCTAAACGTACCTGAACAAGCGTGCTTCACAGCTTCGTAGATTTTTCGGTAGCCGTCTGCGGTAAACGGAATGGAATCGTTTGCATGAACAACAATGACAGCGTAATCGATTTTCATGTTAGGGATATCATCTTTGGCAATTTCATCCCTTTCGCGCAGGGAAAAACTATTCTCTTCGATTAGAATCTTGAAATCGACATGCTCTTCAACGGCATTGAATAACGACTTAACCTGTGCCAGATCACAGGTTTTATCGCAGTGAAAAAGTTGAACACGCTTTGTAGACGTTCGCTTTCTTCTACTCGCCATATGCATGTTTGCTTTCGGTTTCCGGTGGCCAGGATTATGCGGAAGTGGTTGTTTTCCGGGAAAACGATCACGCAAGAGGTGTCTGGCACGTCACGTTAGTTTTGTGATCACGCGATGTTCAGGGTATCTCTGTCTCAAGGTATATTATTAATTCTAGCTTGAATTTCAGCCGTATTCTCGCCGATCGTTGTTAATTCGTGGCTTAAGGTCGGGAATCGATGTATAATACTCCCCTTGACAAATATTCAATAACGAAGTTTTCTGGGAATTTGATTGAGTAAACAACAAAAATAACAGATGACACTCTTCTTGGAGAATAATAACGCATTCAGTGAAATTCCGGATATGATCGCTGGGCTTATATATGCTCAAAGAACGTTTTCAGTTCGTCCGTGGTCAGGGGATGGGGTGGGGGTTATTTTTGAAGAGCTTCTTCTTGGAAGGAATTGAATTTTGTTTCTAAAAGAGTTTTACTTTTGCAACACAACACAACGAAAAATGTTTGCGTGCAACGCACTTACTTCGCACCTTCTCTTGAACTCGTAACCAAAACGTACAATGCAAGCTGAAGGAGACTGAGAAGAATAAGTCTTGTCTTATTTGCTGCGTTTAGGTTGCATTGCCCTTAGCTTGCTATAATGCAGTGCAGCTCTCAGTCTACTCGATAACAAGTGATGGTCAGCGCGGTCTGATTGGAAGGAGATATCACACGAGTAGGTCAGGTGACACCAAGGTTACTTGGATGATTTGGAGTTTATTGGGATGAACATCAACATTCCATTTTCTTAGTAACGAGTAAAATTACAGACTTTTGTGCCATTTGGACTTATTCAAAGAATTTCTTGTCATCCATAACACATATGTTGTAGTTCTCAGAGAGTAACGAGCCCCAAAAACCCAAAAGGCAATCACGGCATGTTTTGCCTCTTGTTCTGATTAGTTCGAGCCTGTGCTTTACGACAAAACTGCTGACTTCATTTATTTTTAGCGCATGAACAGCCCAACAATCCACCCCAACACACAAAAACAGCAACCCAGACACAGGTAAAAAATGCAGTTCATCTCCGGCAAAACCACAGGATGACCAACTGATGAACCACGAGCGCCGGCTTTTACAGCTGCTTTTTGGTAAACACTCCACCCCAAGAACGCAAAACAACAAGCAATTAGACACAGGGAAAAGATCCAATTCGACTCCAGTAGCACCATCACCCCAGGGTTGGAATCTGATGAAACGTTAGCGCTCAATGTTGTGGCTGCCAAAAAGGAAGCCAGACACAGTAAAATGGCCCAGCCCTTCTGCAGCAACACGCTGACAGCAATACGGGCGACTGTTGGACAATTAGCACCTTCCCTTGAGGCTGGAATTAAGAATAAAAGAGAAAGGTTATGATGCCTTTCATCCATTATATTTTAATTTGCTTCAGAAAGTTCGCAAATCAGTGTCTGTAGACATGAAAGTAGTGGGAGAAGGAGTCACTAGGGATCTTCTTCCACTTTTTCAGAAACAAAACTTTGAATTGAAATTTTTTCCACTTTAAAACAGGGTTAAAAAACGCGGTTTTGACCAACGCCAAGGTAACATTTTGCCTAGTGAAGCTCAGTATGTTAAAACTGAATCTCTCGAATCGGCCGAAGTACGGTGGAATAGATGAGAATTAAGTGACAAGATGAAAATGATACTGAAGATACAGCGATTGAGTGTATTGGTTCCACGATGTTTACTCTTATGCACATGCCTGCTTTCGTTTTTTTGTGTGTGCAGTTTTCTTACGGTATGCATGCTTTAAGGCTCCATTAACGAGAAAACATTAATGCAGGCACGTTGATAACACGTAAAGTACAGTTTCCTCGATACGAGAAGAAAATGAAAAGACATTCCTTGTATAAAAAAACAAGCATTCAAATTTACTGATTTCAAACAAGGGCAAAATTCTTTCACCTTCATGATTGGCGTCTTCCACGTCACCTCTCAACTCACATTTTTCTCCTTTCCCGTCTTCATCATCCTTTATGAGTGGTTCACTGCTATCTTCTTCATAAAAAGGCTGTTGAGTGGTCAATAAAAACGCTTTATTCATTTAATTCCATGTAAACTATGGGCAACAGATAGAAATTTAAACCATGTCCAGCTCTACAAAATTAACGAAAGTTCATTCGCGTTTTACGTCTGCAACAATTGCATATACCGGCCAATATGAACATTACCACATTACCTGCAATGCATAAAACGACATTGCACAACTATAAACTGTTTCAGGTTTAGTGACAAGAATTCTAGACCAAACAAGCTATTATATAGTCATCCATTAAGGCTCCAGTGAGACTGGGACTGGGATCGTTTTGGCAGAAGGATAGAAATGGGGGGAGGATGTGGTGACTTTGAGGGGTCTTAAACAGTTGACTGCTATTTCAGTTTTTAAATGTTTTGTGTTCGCCAAACGATCCCACAGTCCTTCGATCGAGAACAGTTCTCATGCTTTCTAAAACCCAGTGTGAATATTGCATACAAAACCTAGTAAAATCAGAGGCGACAGTTCGCTGTCCTCTTCAATGGCTGGGGTCTTGTGGCATTAATTACACTCCTGTTCACATTCTCTTCACGATCAGGTTTCCCACGTAATCGCCCGTGAGGGAGAATTACGTCAGGAGCTAAAAAATAGTGCACAAGAGGCTTATTTTACACGCGCAATAAAACAAAATAGAGTCTTAGTTCAACCTCTCCAGTTTGTTTATCCCTGGTTGGAGGAATAACGACATGTTCTGGCACGGTGGGTCTTGGAACAGGCTTTGGTGGAGGGGTGTAGACAAACTTGAACCCCTTTCTACTGGGGTCAAAGAAATGTCTCAGTGCTTCCTCGTGAATCGGTCTGTGCCTGTCATCCCATGAAAAGATGAAGCTTTTCCTTCCATCCAAAAGCTCTTCATTAAACTGTGAAGCCACCTTCCTTCTCGCCCAGCGTGAGATGACAGATCGATCTTTTTCATCGTCATCCTTGTAGTAAGTGTCTCCACCTATCACTATCAACACTTTGTCATCTGAATGAGAGAAAGTAAACCTTTTCAGCAAATAAACCAGTTTGCATGTTTTCTCTTTGCCGTTATTCTGAGATGAATGGAAAAACACTCGAAGATAATTTCCATAGAAATTTTTTTCTTTATTTCAACAGCCAAAATATTTTCCTCAGCTGTCAACTGCATACAGTTTTCTTCGAGTACTACAAGAATATCAACAAATTGTACAGTGTTTTAGTCGCGTCCAGTAAATATTTATTTCAAATAAATCAGTACAATTTTGCCAAATGTTTTCTAGAATTCATTGGAAGTGTCCCAAAATGTTTCTTAGTATCTCTCCTGGTTTATCAAGCAGCCGGCTCAGTCACGTGATTCCACGAAAACGAAAGTGTTGGTCTATTGATCAAAATGCTCTTTGTGGGTTGGCGATATTTCTAACCTCAGATCTCTCACTTAGTGAATGATAGCTTTTAACCTTTTATTAGGTCTTACGCAGTGTATACACTAGTTCATGAATGTACGAATTCCCATACAAAACGACATCAACGTATTCTACCACTTCCGGCTTATTTGTTGTAACATCCACGCAACGTGGATCCCATGATCGACCTTCGACCATATCAAAGAGAACATGTAACTGAAACACTTTTCAAGATGCGACATTAAATAGAAAGCTTTTGACCATTATTTCCTGTTATGCTCTTAAGTACAGTATAAATCACGGATCTAAGCTTTAGTTTGCGGATGATATTCAAATTACCCAAGCTTAATTTTGAACAAGATATTATTTCATGTTTAACAACTCACTCGTTTTCTGCAGTAAAGCTCTATAAAGCTTCGCATAGCCAATCCCTGCATTGTCTTCATTGATTGAGAGCCGCGATTCATTGGCATGAACGACAAAGATAGCAAAATCCATCTCCAGTGTAGGCAAGGTTGTCTCCACCAGCTCAGCCATTCGTTGCAGACGAAAATATTGTTTGTCAACATAGATTTGGAAGCCATATCTCTCATTAACCTCCATCAAGCACTCTTCCACTGTCGTAAGATCGTATGTGTTATCACAATTGAAAAGGTAAAACCTCTTTGGTTGGTCAGCCATCTCGGTCGGAAGCCAAAAACTGTTTTGCCTTTATCCAAAGAACAGTCTCTTCGCGTGACGGTCATTCCTGGAATCAACCCGGAAGCAATTTGCAAAATCTCGCGCTTGCGCCTTCAGTGATATTAACGATTGTTGATAAAGTCACGCACTTAATAATAGTGATTCCATAATTGGGAAATGCATATTGTTTGACCCCGGCGTAAATTCAGCAACACTTTTTTAACTGTTACGCAGTTGTCTAATTTGCACGAAACGTTTAGGACCTCTTTGACAAATCGACCGATTTTAAATTATCATTTAGGTATTTAAAATCTTTACTACCCCATCGTGTTACAAAGCTCTCAGCTGTTGTGTTATGAACTCATGTAACTTTTAAACATACGTATTTTTGTCTTTTCAATAAAAATACATTTGCAATCAAATAAATACTAAAGAAATATAAACCACGGCCAGTGCATTGTTGAGTCATATAAGCACGCGGGAATTTTGAGGAACACAAGAGAAGTGCCAAGAGAAGCACGAGCCGTATGCAAGTGCTTCTGGCACTCAGTTCTCGAGTGTTCTTAAAAATTCCTAAGTGCTTATATTTACTCAGCAATGCACGAGGAACTCGCGTTTATATATATATATATATATATATATATATATATATATATATATATATATATATATATATATATATATATATATATATATATATATATATATTCCTTTTATAAATTGTCCCGGAGATTTGCGCGAGCTTTCTTCCCTCAAGTCAATTGATGAAATTTGACGACTCTCCAACTTCCAAATTTCGCATTTATGTTCAAAATAATGTCAAATATGGATTGAATCACATATATCTTATTGTTTTTGCTTGATTTTCTTTATAAAACGTCCAGAGATTTGCGCGCGCACACACTTGTGACATAGCCTGCGTGCATTATAATTCCACAATGCGCGCGGGTGACGTAGGCGCGTGCATATATTGAGATATAATGCACTCGATTCGACCAATCATAGCGCGAATAATTATTTAGAACATTTTATACAAAATATACAACGAACTCTTTTGCGTATCAGTATCGTGCGATGCATGCACGTTACACTGTCCTTAGCCAAAAGGTTGCAGGTCCGCATATTAATATATACAACGCTATCCTTGGAAGTTACTGTCGTATTGCAGCTGTTTATATATCCTTTCTTCACTCATATTAATCTCAGTTCATTAGGAAATTGAGCAACTATTCCACAAACGCCCTACAAGCGAAACTTCAACCTCGACTGACAATTGAGCCACGCCATTGTCGTCAGTAACAAGTTTCACACGAGCAGTAGGCGTTGACTCATAACGTTTCTTCAACCTTTCCGCTTCACTTGACGATAGCCGCCATTTTTGGCTATCCTCGTAAGACAAGACGCCATGCCGCATAACCGTCGATAGCAGCACAGTCCCACTCTGATAGGTGGTTCTGGAACCTTCTGTAAATTCTGCGAACATAGGACGAAGAAGGGAATATCATGATTTAACAATTAGTTCCCCATCGTGCGTTAGATACCAGATGACAGAAAGCCAGCAGAGCGCGTAGCGCACATACATACATACATACATGCATGCATGCATGCATGCATACATACTACATACATACATACATACATACATACATACATACATACATACATATCCTTTATTTAAACACGATGAAAGTTTAAAGCATATGCTTGTGGGGTCGTGTATATAGGATACGAATACAAATTAAAAATCAGATGAAAACATGTTAAAACTGAAATTATTTCTTATGAATAATGTTAAAAGAATAATAAGAATAATGTGATTATAGGATTTAAATTAGGTAAAATACAGACTCAATTTTAAACAAATGACTATGACAGTAAAAGTCAAAAAATCCGGCTAAATCTAAAAGCACTTAAAATCTTGAAAAAATCTTGGAATCGACTGAACTGACTGTGCACTAAAATCAAGGTCCTTGATATACCTGTCCTTCTTCATGTTACGATAAAAAGCCATAAATTGGGAGCCGATGTAGTACATGCAGACAGTGTTCCATAAGATGGCACCTCTATGGCTAATAGAGTTTTTAAGGAAGTACGAATTGAAGCGTGGTACTATGATCCTGTTACTTCGTCTTAAGTAGTAAGCAGCACAAGATTTGTTCACTAAGTAAGATAATGCGTGGGGAGCTTCGTCACTAAATACCTTGTAAAATAATTTAATCACTCGAAGCTTATCATCTTATTATCTAATTATCTTATGATCTAGTCATCCTAGATCTAGAAAGTGCAAGTGGAATAATTTTTTTATTAAAACCAACCAAAGCAGTCATATTAATAGATCTTGTACTAATTTCACTTTGCACAGAAGACAAAAGATGATTTTAAGGGCCTATGTTTGATGGGTGTGGTGTAATGGCTGATATCTCATGTCATAGCCACCGAGCCAATCAACTCTATAAAAGGTCTGCATTAGCTTATGATCGAGGGAGGTTTCAATATAGTTTAATGCTCGCTTAGACGTCTTGACAATGAATACGGATCGTAAACAGCAACGCCTTAAGTAATTGCAAACTTGAGTTATCTTCAAAGTACCTTCAGGTTGCGTCGTCATAGCAATTGTAGGGTTGTCATTATCCCTTGTTGTTGTGTCTTCTGAATTAACAACTGTCGGTTGTACCGGGATGTCTTGGGGGACCTTCGCATACAAAGAATTCAAAGTGAATAATGCTAAGCCTCGTTAAACATGAAACGACTTGATGAAAAAAAGTGTTTATAGCATCAGAAGACCTGATCTTTGCTGAGATTCTTTAACCTGCTCTGTTGTGTTTACAGCAAAAAGAATTCCTATCTCCACGTACATGTCTATGTCCATTTTCGAGGGAATTATTTAACGAATTATTCCTTTCATGATGTCTATCGAACAAAGTAATCTTCACACTGTTGTTAAGGACAGAAAGGAAATGTAGATTCTTCATGCACGAGCAAGGACGATCAACCATGAATCAAGAATTACGCTTGACCCATTTTCTATGGTCAACGCTGCAATACTCGGTATCCCTTGCTACTTACAGGAAGGTTAATTGGCCGTTTCCTTGATTGGGGCTCAACCAACTGTCCTGCGTTGTTTGGGTCCAAAAGCTGTAGCATCGCTTTTACATGAATATGACTGTATCCCTTGTTCCAAGAGAGCAAAAACACTTGATCACGAGCAAGGCAGTCCCCACTACACTGAGCAGACATTTTCTTCCGGGCCGACTGTGAGAAGGCTTCACTGTTTTCTTCCTCTTTGTAATTGACATCGCCGCAAATTATAATTATCATTTTGTTTCCTTCAAAGAAGAGGACAAAAGGTTAAACTCTACTGAAAAGGGGAGTTCTCCATCTCAGAAGGACTCCTGGTTCTAGTTTCAACTAGAACGATAACGAATGTTCTTTTAGCTTGACGTTACTCGAAGGATCTTGAAGAGACTCTTGAGTCTAACATTAGAGCTTAACCCGCTCTGCAAAGAAAGCACTATCGAATGGCAGTGGTGTGGCATGCAGTGACACTAATAGTAGCATGTGTAAAGAGCTGAACTTGTAGGGTTAAGTATTGGTAAAATAATGTCACTTTATTTTTATGCTCAGTTTGGCTTAGGCTCAATTCCAGTTAAACACAAGCTTATAACAATTTGTCTACATTAGACAAAAGCGAAACTAGACCCACCAGATCCCGACATTTCCATCCTTTGCAAGATAGCTTTGCAGATTTTTCCGTAACCTTCCTTGATGAATGGAATCGGATCTTTCGCATGGACAAGTAGGGCACCGTAATCTATCTTCAAGTTAGGAATGACTTGCTCAATAATAGTATCCATTTGACGCTGCCAAAATGCATGCTCTTTGATCACAATCTTGAAATCACCATTCTTTTCCACGTCGTGGAGTAGCGACTTAACAGGACTCAAACTACAGGTCTCCTCGCAGTTAAAAAGATGGAAATGCTTTGTATACTTTCGCTTCGTCGAACGTGAATAGCACGCCATGTTTTCAGCCAAGTCCCGAGTTTACGGAAGTACACTCTTTTTCCCAGAATCTTTGGGTCACACTGTGATTGTCACGGTAATTGTCTGGTCGGTCATTGTTGTTAAAAATGAATTAAATATAAACATTTTTGCTATTCTTTCACTAGTTTAAGGAAATTTGAGAAGACCGCGTTTGCGTTTTGCGATTCGAGTTTCATGGAGTTCCAACTACAATCATTTTAAGGTGGTCTTCCACTGAAGAGCATATGAAGAAACCATGAGTTTTTTGCTAAAAGTGAGTTGGGGTGGGGGGGGGGGAGGTATTAAAACTCTTATTTCTCCAAAGATTTGATGGAGGACTGGGTATCATAATGCATGTATCTTGTCACATGACTGCTGGTCACGTGGCCATACTCGACTCATTTGAACTCACTCTCTGGTCGGCTGAATCATTTGAAGAATTTACCTTGGAATGGTCAAAATTGCCCTAAATTATTGTGTTTTGGGTCATTTGCTGGTGCCGGAGCTCATCATCAAGGGCTGAGAAGGCTAAAACCTTGCCAATTCCAAAGAACCGCTTATTGGCACTGCGAATACAACAAACTTTGTTCGAACGTTCGCTTGAATCTGCCGACAGTTTGTTATTCGTGGACAGGGGGCCTAAAAGCAGATGTGCCTTGTCTCACCGGGCTCCAATCTTCACTGGCGGAAGTTTCATTGAATGCTGAAGGTGTCCGAACAACGTTTGGTACAGGATTGAAGCCTGGTCTGGTAAATTGTTTTGGAAGAGCCTTTCCCGCTCAAAGATATGTGGAACCTCCCAGGATGCAATGGGGGCAGATTCTTGCTGTTTGGCTGCTTGGTTGAGGTTGCTGATAAAAAGGGAGCTGAGAGAGCTATTGTTTGCCTTTTTTCCTCAAACTTCCTCCTTAATTTGAAAGTAGAAGACCTGTTTTGTAATGTTTACTCTCTGAATAAAGGATTGAGTGATAAAAAGGTTTTTTCAGACTGCTCGTTTGCGAGGTAACATTTTCATTTAATTCTTGCACTAGTTTTGAGCTGATATAATAATAATAATAATAATAATAATAATAATAATAACGATTTATTAGTAGTACTTCCACAAGGTGGCTCTTCGCCTGCTAATTACAAATCTCA
>JAEMWC010000674.1:140000-182500 GCA_016490735.1 Pachyseris speciosa
GTTTGACTGTGGCGTTTGATGAGAATGTCCAGGAAAGGGATTGTATTGTTCTCTTCAAATTCAATGGTGAATTTGATATTTGAGTGACAGTTATTGAGGTAGTGTAGAAACTGAGTTGCTGTGCTTTTACTGTCGAACAAGGTAAAGGTATCGTCAACGTATCGAAACCAAACAGAAGGACGAACGTTGTTGTTAAGAACCCATTTCTCTTCAAAATGGCACATGAAGATATTGGCCAAAACAGGACCTAAAGGAGAGCCCATAGCCACACCGTCAATTTGGTCGTAGTATTGGCCATCAAATATGAAATGGCTTTTCTTTGTGGCAAACTCAAGCAGAACTTTCAAGACTGAGCGGGGCAGTGTTGGCGGATTGGGGAGGGCATACAATTTGTCAAGACAAATTTGTATTGTCTCATTAAGTGGAACGTTCGTAAATAATGAACTAACATCAAACGAGCACATTATTTCGTTGTTATGGTTATACGTCTTGGCCCAGTCCGCAAAACTAAAAGAGTCCTTGATTGTCAACTGATTCGTGGAGATGGGCTGAAGTATGCGTACAAGATATGATGCCAGATTGTAGTTGTAAGTGTTTATAGAGGAAACAATTGGGCGAAAAGGACAACCAGGTTTATGAACCTTAGGAAGGCCATAGAGGACACCAGGAGTAGAACCACATGGTAGTATCTTATGGAGGGTGGCATCATCGATGATTTTATCCTTCTTTAGTTTGCGAAGATACGATATTAAGCTGTCTTCTCTAGACTTCGTAGGGTTCTGCGTAAGTTTTCTAAATTTTGTTTCATCTGAGACCAGCAGTTTCATTTTATTCAAGTAATCAAGTTTGTTGATGATTACAACCCCGTTCCCTTTATCCGGTTTTGTGATTATAATGCTGTCATCCTTTCGCAAATCAGTCAGGGCTTCCCATTCCTCTTTGCTAAGAATGTGTTGCTGTTTTGAGAAATCATACGCATAGATGTAGCCATAAGATATCTGTTTCAGCAATTCAAACGAACATTTAACATCATATCAATCCACTTTTTTGGGTGGTAGACAGAAACGTAATCCTCTCGCTAATACCATTTTCTCAGCCTCTGTCAAAACTCGATGTGAGTAATTGAAGATGATATCATCACTGTTCAAGTTTGATACAAGTGGTATTCCACATTTCCGTTTTAAATTATTGAATTTCACCTCTAGCTTTCGCGATTGGCGATCCTTCAACTTGGATGCTTTGCTCTCGAGGGTAGAACAAATGTGGTTGAAATCAAGCGGGGAATTGCTTTTCCGTGATCTTAAGAGATTCGGGCCACCTTTGACAGCTGAAAACCAAGACAGACTCAAATGTCAGCTGAAACAGATATCTTATGGCTACATCTATGCGTATGATTTCTCAAAACAGCAACACATTCTTAGCAAAGAGGAATGGGAAGCCCTGACTGATTTGCGAAAGGATGACAGCATTATAATCACAAAACCGGATAAAGGGAACGGGGTTGTAATCATCAACAAACTTGATTACTTGAATAAAATGAAACTGCTGGTCTCAGATGAAACAAAATTTAGAAAACTTACGCAGAACCCTACGAAGTCTAGAGAAGACAGCTTAATATCGTATCTTCGCAAACTAAAGAAGGATAAAATCATCGATGATGCCACCCTCCATAAGATACTACCATGTGGTTCTACTCCTGGTGTCCTCTATGGCCTTCCTAAGGTTCATAAACCTGGTTGTCCTTTTCGCCCAATTGTTTCCTCTATAAACACTTACAACTACAATCTGGCATCATATCTTGTACGCATACTTCAGCCCATCTCCACGAATCAGTTGACAATCAAGGACTCTTTTAGTTTTGCGGACTGGGCCAAGACGTATAACCATAACAACGAAATAATGTGATCGTTTGATGTTAGTTCATTATTTACGAACGTTCCACTTAATGAGACAATACAAATTTGTCTTGACAAATTGTATGCCCTCCCCAATCCGCCAACACTGCCCCGCTCAGTCTTGAAAGTTCTGCTTGAGTTTGCCACAAAGAAAAGCCATTTCATATTTGATGGCCAATACTACGACCAAATTGACGGTGTGGCTATGGGCTCTCCTTTAGGTCCTGTTTTGGCCAATATCTTCATGTGCCATTTTGAAGAGAAATGGGTTCTTAACAACAACGTTCGTCCTTCTGTTTGGTTTCGATACGTTGACGATACCTTTACCTTGTTCGACAGTAAAAGCACAGCAACTCAGTTTCTACACTACCTCAATAACTGTCACTCAAATATCAAATTCACCATTGAATTTGAAGAGAACAATACAATCCCTTTCCTGGACATTCTCATCAAACGCCACAGTCAAACTTTCTCAACATCCATCTACCGAAAGAAGACCTTTACCGGCCTGTACACAAAATGGGACTCCTTCACACCTAGGAAATACAAAGTAAACCTCATCCGCACGCTCACTTTTCGTTGTTTCCGCATCTGTTCGTCACTTTCTCTTTTGCGGTCTTGTTTAAATGAACTGAGGAAGTTGTTGTTACAAAACGGTTATCCTGCTGGTGTTGTCAATTACAACATTAATGATGTTCTGAACAGGCAACAAAACAGACCGAAGATTCCAACCACCACAGTCCCCAAAAAGGAAATAATCTTAGTTCTACCTTATTTAGGAGTACAAAGCAAAATTATTACCAAACAACTGAAGACCTGCATTAGTAAATTTTATGGCTGCATTGATCTTAAGGTTATTTTCCAAAGCGCTCATCGCATTAAGTCTCTTTTTCCCTACAAAGATAGAATTAACCGTTCCCAAATGTCAAAAGTTGTTTATAAAGCTAGTTGTTGGGACTGCCAGGATTTCTACATTGGAAAAACAAAACGCAGATTGCATGACAGAAAAACTGAACATTTTAAAGCGATCACGAGTAGCTGTCTTGCATCTGCTATCGCAGACCACGTCACGTCAACTGGTCACAACTTAAAATGGGACCACTTTGAGATATTGGCGAAAGGTCGGTCAGATACTCATTGCAAGATAAAGGAGACTCTACTAATTAGAGAATTGAAACCTACCTTAAATGAAAATGTAAGCAGCGAAAAGCTGTATCTCTATTAGTTTGCATCTTTTATATGCAAATTATTTTTAGCTTCTGTCAAGGTTATTGTTAATTAGTTACTTATCTTAAATTTCAAATTTAGTTGTTACTTTAATTCCTAACGGTCACTTCTGAAGATGTATGTCGAAACATACGAAACGTCAAGTTAAACGATATAGTTTTATTTTTGTTTTCCAACAATGCGTTCTATTGTCATGTTTATCACCGCAGTCTGTCTGTTATTTCTTGTTAAGCTACGATGGCCAAAGACAAAGAGTACTTCTGTAACTAACCGACTTTTAAGTTGTATTGAGCATCTGGCGGTTTCCTTTATTTCTTCGGCCCCCTCATTCACGATTTTCCTGATCTAGATCTGCTATTATGTAAATTAAGCGCAACCTGATCATACAACCAAGTCGTGAAAATAAACGAGATATCCTCGGCTCGTCAGAAAATGAAAACGTACTAAGCAAAGCGAGAACGCCTGCCAACCCGTCGCCCGAGCCAAGCTGGCTGAGCTGAAGATTTCCTTCAAAATCAAACCAATTCTTAGGCCAGAAAGAAAATCATCAGTACCCATTTTTAGAACAAAAACTGTGACCTAATTATCTGACCAAAAACTTTCAAAACAGATACCCATGAGGTGAAAACTAATACAAGATAGTTTACCAGAATCGCTCCTGCTCCTGGCACCATTTCCATGGTTTCCAACGCTTGGTACCAGCAGTACGTCCTCAGCGCCTTGAGACAATTTTATTTTGCCGTCTACTTCGAAAAGAAAATCGCTAAGTAATACATAAAACATGAGCGGGAGACCTTTATGGGCATTTAAAACGAGACGAGGCGTTTTAAAGCCCATAAAAGTCGGACGCGATTATTTTATCTTATTTGTGAAATGAAACAATAGATTGTGTTTTTCGTGTTTGTAATGTTAATCAGTTGAGATCTGTATGAAAGTTAATGCATACTAATTAGCTGACCAGGACTCTTTTATGAAAGTTAATGATTTTTATTGGGCTTTAGAGGTATACATGTGACTCAAATACTACCCGCAGATTGGTCGTTAGTCTTATGAATTATTAATTAATTTTACAATAATAATAACTAGTAATAGTTCACACTAAGACTGCTCCCGCTGTTACGAATAATAGTACATTTTGTATTGCTGTTTAACTATGTTTATACCGTCTGTTGCTTGTAGGAAAACTTTCATTTGCATTCATTTGTCATTCTCACAGGAAGGTGAGAAAACCAAACAACAATCAACTACACAAGCCAGAAGAATATATTCCACGTTTCTCAAAAACAGAATTCATAAAACGAGCAAGCATTCTGAAAATAATATTACATTTTGTATCGCTGTTTACTTATATTTATATCGTTTGTTGCTTGTAGGAAAACTTTCATTTGCATTCACTTGTCATTCTCACAGGAAGGTGAGAAAACCAAACAACAATCAACTTCACAAGCCAGAAGAATATATTCCACGTTTCTCAAAAACAGAATTCATAAAACGAGCAAGCATTCTGAAAATAATATTACATTTTGTATCGCTGTTTACTTATATTTATATCGTTTGTTGCTTGCAGGAAAACTTTCATTTGCATTAATTTTTCATTCTCGCGGAAAGGTGAGAAAACCGAAAAAACAATCAATAAATTCCACGCTTCTCGAAAACAGAATTCATAAAATGAGCAAGCATTTTTTCTCACCTTTCCACACGCGAGAAAGCGGACAAATAGATAACAAATCCAATGTTCTCCTACAAGCAACAAACGTTATAAATATAAGTAAACAACAATACACAATGTATTGTTCGACCTACAAACTAACTAGGTCTCTTAAAATGCTGCGTGATGGTTTTCAACTACATAACTGACTTCGAATTCGGGTGGAGGCCTCGAACGTCTAACAAAGCTTAGTTGTTGACTGAGTCTTTCAGTCACTGGAAGTGATTTGTGTCTGACAAATCGTAGTTTTGGAATAGGTTTTACGCCGAGTCTTTCAGTCAATGGAAAAGATTGGGTGCCCGCTGAGTCTTTCAGCTGCACTTGTACCGGGGGTGTCTAGAAAACGAAGACCGAAGACCGAAGACCGAAGACCCCTAGAAAACGAAGACCCCCTAGAAAACGAAGACCTAGAAAACGAAGACCTAGAAAACGAAGACCCCCTAGAAAACGAAGACCCCTAGAAAACGAAGACCCCCTAGAAAACGAAGACCCCCTGGAAGTTCTATCCGTGAGGCGAAAGATCGATGTCACAACATTTTGTTCGGTCATGTAGTGTGGAAACAACCTGATAAACGATAAATTTTATGGAAGTCGTGCCAGGCTGTTACAAAAAATAAGACCCTCAAGAAACGAACACCAAAACGTTCGACGAAATTACTTCCAGCGTTGCGCGCCGTGTTGAGCTTTATTCGTCACTACCTTCGGCTCCTGGTGGGCCGACTTTGCTTTGTTTTGTTTCGCGAAGGTTCCATAGCCAGAATATATCTAATCCCCAACTTTAAATCAAATCAAGCGACCCGAATAAAGATCTTATTTGACCTAATATTGCGTGACGGAAGTGAACAATGAAAGAACGTTTTATTCGAATACATTTTTTATCTTGATTTGAATGTCTCGCATGATGTAAGTGAAAAGATTCAAATTTCCTTAAATTCACCGTACAATTGTAGTGCAAATCGATCTGATATTGTTTGGTCTTGATTCAATTCACTGTATGTGTTCGAACTGTATGGGATGGATACATCGTGTTACCTGTCTGTTGAAATCCTATCCTTATCAATGTTTTTTTTTTTGAGAACAGAATGCTTCTATATATTTTGTGTTCATCTATCTTGGAAAACTAAGACCTAAGACCCCGTCTTAGTTTTCTTACTACAAAAACTAAGACGATCGGCGATCGATGTAAACTGATGTAAGTAGTATAGTGTTTGGGGGTACCAGATCAAAAATTAATTTAGGGGGTGTTTTAGCAAAATGATCTCGTATTTTGGAAAAACTATAGTTGTTCAATCTGATGGAGCCAAGGTCAGCACATTTTTGATCTCGTATTAAAATGCGTGACATTCTCGGAAAAATCACCAAGCGTGACATTCTCGGAAAACAGGGAATGAGTCATCGCCTATAGCTATTATTTCTCACGTGGAACCATCCGATGGTTACATAAAAATAAAATCTCATATAATAGTATAGAAATGAGTTGTAATTCAGTAATTCACAATGAATTGAAAAATATGGGAGAATTGTCATGTTATTTTTGTGATCAGCTATTGGTTAAAGTTGTTAGAAGTGTGAAAGCACCTTGCTGTGATAATCAGAAAATGTTTAACGATGATGGTGAAAATGTTTGTCTAAATTGTGGTTCAGTTCATGGTTATGATTATTGTAAAGAGTACGTTGACTTTCATAATAATATGTATAAAATAAAGCGAAAATCAGTGTATCATCGGAAGTACCATATTGAAAATGTGATAAATGGTATATGTCGCAAGAATAGATTTCAAATTTCAGTAAAAGATAAGGGAAAAATATTGAAAATATTCGAAGAGATAGACACTATCCTCCCTTTGGTAAATAAGAATCGAAAAAGAATGATTAGCACTAAATTTATGCTTAAGCAAATATTTTTAATGCTTGATCTTCCATTTGATAAAATAATAGTTACTAGATCAAAAAAGACGCTTGGATTTTATGATCGATATTGGGTTGAGATTCTATTGTCGAGATTTGATAAGATTATTCGTATTATCAAGCAGTGAATTTTTCATCATATTTCAGTAGGTACTTATCAATAATTGGACTATTATCAGTCACATAATCATCGATATTCTTCATTGAGATTTGTATGCTTGAAGCATCAAAATCACCACTTCTCAACTTGTCTTTTATTGAATTGAGTAGATGTTGATAGCTTTGATAAGCATATGTGCAATTCTGGATTTTCAAATCTAGGTTTTTATGCTTCATCCACCCTTGTATCAAAAGTGCTGCTGTACTGATGGCTACCAAACTAACACCACCTGTTGCCACACTTGTGGCGAGACCCCCAGTTGCAAAGATGATGGACAAGGAATTCCCCAGTAATTTCCATTTTTTGAACCGTTTAACCGCCTGTTTATGAGCCCAACACTTTCTGTGATATGTTCGGTAATAGGATTTTAATTCATTTACCTGATCTTCTGTTAATTCATCTGAAATATGGTTCCAGTTGAAAATGCTTTTTCGCTCTTTCATATATATCATTTATACAATAATTCTATTAAAAATACAATACAGTATTCCTGACATCTGGCCGCATAATGGAGATCTTTTTCTTCGCTTTGTTGTGAGGTGCTTAGATATGGCATAACAATATCCCCGATCTAATGAATAACTGTTATAAAATCTTCCATAAGCATCATGAAGTATACCATGTGTTTGTAATGTATCAATCCAACCAAGAGTATGTTGCAAGAAATATGTCAAGCAACCACTACCTGGGCCGATAAGTCCAATATCATTATGCTCATGTAAAATGTCACAAATTGTAATTAATTTATTGAAATGCTTGTGATACAAATATTGGTAAACCATAGCTGATTTCAAAATTGATTCATTAATGTATGGATATTGTTTTTTAGTATCTTTGAATAAATATTTCACGTATTTAATAATGTCTTTCATCATATAATAATCAATTATATAATTTGAAGATCAAAATAATCTTCAATGAAACGATACATATTTCTCAGTTCTTGGTTAGTTAGTGATTTCTGCCAAACAGCAAAAGCATAAAGATCCATTTCACAAAAATTAATTGCAGAACCATCTGTATGAACTTGACAACCAATAAACATTTCTTGTGCACTACCAGTCAATGTTGCTGAAATTGATCCTGTTCCAACTGGTGTCATTGATGAAATACCTCTGAAAAATTCCATATTATGACCATCAACTCGAACAGTAAAAACTTCAATATTTCCCGTCAGATTAGCCAAAGAAGAAACAGCAAGTCTTCCATTTGACGTAGAACCGAAATCAATATAACATGCTCCATTAATCCAAGGCAGATGAACACCAAATCTAACAGCACCCTTACCCCATTGAAATTGTGATTGATATTTTGTTTGTTTTGTGTTTGCAATGATTATAACAGTACAAGTATTTCCACTCCGTCCAGCAACTTTAGAAACATCAAATGAACTGTTCTCCAAGTAGTCATCACTGCCATCAAAACGTATGAAAAACTTTTTCTTGACTGAATCTCTCAGTAACAATGGTTTTTTCGAATTAGAAGTTTGTGTAAAAGTGACATTATTAACAGGATCCAGCCAACTAGAAACTCTATCATCAGCATCAGTTGTCAATACAGACAGAGATGGTATCAAAGCAATTGAAATTCCATCAAGAACAGGTATACCAGGCAGTGAATTTGAAATAACAAAAGTTGCTCTATCTAACTTCAAATCTAGTTGTTTTTTTGTTACACAATCATCATCTGATGTTCCTTCATCAATATTAGTTATTTTATGTCCTCCAATATCAATGTTGCCGGTCATTGTAACACTTCCATCCTTTTTAAGAAATGGAGAAAAATCAAGGGCAGCAATTTCTGTATCAACGTACTCCTTTGTAGCTGTGTGATTATTTGAAATTGGTGTTGCTACATTAGTCAATTGTTTGTTTCCAAGATCATAGTGACCATCTTGTGTTAATGTAAAACCAATTCCTTTATCACCTTTATCACCTTTAGGACCAATTGCACCAGCATCACCTCTATCACCTTTTGGGCCTGTTTTACCAGTTCTTGTATTATCTTGATTGAATACACCCATATAATATTATTTTAGATTAATTCATGACCACTTCAAGTGTGAATGCTGTATCAAATTCTCTACTATTGGGATGTGAATAGTCAATTATAAGATAGCCTCTCGATAATGATTTGTTGACGTTAACCGTTGTGATGTTTCTACTTAAAGAAGATTGTCTGTGTTCATAAATAGTTGCTGGTAATGGCAAAGGCCCACCACCTTCAGCTTTTGTCTTGAAATAAAATATTCCGGGTTTTGTTCCTTGTATGATATACATTTTCTTAATATAAAAGTTATTGTTATGAATGACCAAAAATTCAGAGCCATTTATCAATACAGGCTTTAAAACATTCTTATTATGTCCTTGTTTGGCTTTGACAAAGCAATTTAAATATTGTATTTGACCGATTATTCCATTCCCATTCAAATTTAGATCACCTCCTAATTTCGGCCTGTAAAGAGCAAATCCTCCGAGATCGAAAGCTGTTTCCATAATTACACCTGTAACGCTTGAACGAAATAGATTCAAACTATTATTATGAATTCTATGGCCATTCAGATTTAAATCACCGCCAAGTTTAGCCTCTTTTATTAAATAGCTGTTCATATTAATATTATTCAGCATTGTCAATTCACCATTGTCTCCACCAAACAACCAATTTTCATTTTCTTTCACATCAAAACCATTCAAATCTAAATCAGTTTGTAATTGTATTTTTTCATTCACGATTTTATAAGCTTCTGTGAAGTCGTAAACACTTGATGGAACGTCTACAGCTTCAAAATCAATACCATATGCAACACAATGAACTTTGTACTTATTTGGATAAGTTGGGTTAGCACTAATATGTATTGTACAATATAAATATTCAGGTGGTGAACTTACTGAAGGTTTTTCAATCCATAATAAATATCTCGAATGATCTTCATTTCTGTTATCAAATTTTCTCCCTACAGTTTTATGAATTGTAATTCCACCAGTTGCACTGAATGTTACACTACTAAGATTCATTCCTTCATAATCAGGAAATAGCCATTCAAGAATGAAAGTGTATTTTCCAACATTTATTGTGTACATATTAAAACCAATTCTAGCTCTGTAAATATGATTAGCTTCTTTATTCAAGTCTACATCAATGACCTTTTTTGAAATCAAATTGTGGTGAACGAGGTAAATTGACATATCCATTGACTTTCAAGCCATATTCAGTACTGACTTCATCGATATCATTCATCAAATATTTGAAAGCATTCTTTGGATGAGAAGCAGATGAAATATGACTTTTTTCTAATTGATCTAAATTTACGGCATCGGTTTTATTTGTTCCTTCTTTTAAGTCAATGATTTTATGCCCTCCAAGTTTCATATCCGCTGCCATCGCATTTGTTCCATTCAATAATAAAGTGTTTGCTCTGATGGTTTGTGAAGCTCGATTTAAAACTCTGAAGTTCACTGCATCAGTTTCATTCACCACATCCGCTAAATTCGTCACTTTATTTCCACCCATCGACAAATCGCCATACATCGCAGTCGAACCGTCTCGTCGGAGAAAATAGTCATCGGCATACCTTTTTGTCACCGCATCGTCTGCGTTGACGGGTGGAGCAAGATTAGTAATGGCATTGTTGTTCATATTTAGATTTTGTTGTGCAATCGTATCGAGTTTGGTTTGCAACCTCTGGTCCACATAACTTTTGTTTACAGCATCTTGTGGGTTTGAGGGGTTATCCTGCAGGTTGAGGATTTTGTTTAATTTCATGTCAATATTACTACCAAACGCAACATGGCCGTTTTCAATTTCATAAGCTGGGTCATGGAGAAAGTAAGACAAATTGGTATGATAGCCATAGGCCCCATAAACGATGATATGTGTTTTGGTGTTAGACGCAGGAGCTGTGCTGGAAAGTTCCACCTCAATCACCGCTTGCCCACCACTGGTTTTTTCGATTCGGAAAAGCTTCTTCATATAACCATCAACGTGTGGAGTTTCAGGAAAAGGTTTTTGAAATGGCTGTCCCGCATCTCGTATATTTACAGTTGGAATGAATAAATCGACTGTTGCACTTCTTGGATCAGATGGTGAGTAAAACTCAACAACAAAAGTGTACTGACTGTTTCTCAAAGATGTCACATTAAAACGAATTTTAGATGTAAAGTTACCACTTCGTTTGATGAAAAAAGACAATGACGACTTGTTTATGTGATAAGGTGATCTGTCAAAATTCTCAATTTGAAGGTTATCCACACCACTGACTACAGAAGACTTGGATTTGTCTTTTAACAGAAAAGCGAATGGGTTGCGTTGAGTACCAGATGCTGAAAGAACAAGGTCATCAACATACTTTTTGTTGGCAGAATCTTTATCAGAGTTTGGAGATCCAACATTTGTTATTTTATTGTCACCCATGTCAAGATCACCAGTCATTGCAACACTTCCATTTTTTTTTAAGAAATGGAGAAACATCAATGCCAGCAATTTCAGTATCAACATACCCCTTTGTGGCTGTATCATTGTTTGCTGTTGGCGCTGCTACATTAGTCAATTTGTTACCTCCAAGATTCAAATCAGAAGTCATTGCAACGCTTCCATCTTTTTTCACAAAGTTATTATTGAGATATGTTGTACTCACTTTACCTATTACACCATCATCAACGTATTTTTTAGTTGCACAGTCTTGTGGAAGTATAGGGCGTCCAACATTGACTATTCTATGAAAACTCATTTTAACCTCATTATTAAATACAATTCTTCCTTCTTGTATTTCAAAAGCTGGGTCGCGAATATGTGAAAAAATGATATTAGAAAATCCATAAACACCATAAACTATAACATAATGTTTTTTATTATTTTGTGAATATGGTGAGATCAACAATAACTCCATTGATGTAGCTCCTTGACTTGTTTTTTCAAGGAAGAATATTCTCTTAAGATAACCATCAACAAGATGAGTCTTTGGAAATGCTCTTTTTATTGAATCCTTTCTTTCAATTAAATTAGATGACAGATTGTCGTCATCGACTGTTGCATTATTTGGGTTACCATCAGTATAAAACTCAACAACTAAAGTGTACTTTGAAACTTCCAATTGTGTCAGATCAAAACGAAGAACAGTTGTAAGACCAGCAGAAGGAATCACAAAAGACAATGATTTTTTATTGATCTTGTATGGGCTTTTATCATAGTCTTCTAATTGCAGATTATTCGCATCCCTGACGATGGTTGGTTTCGATATGTCTTCGAGAAGAAATTTGAATGGATTGACACGTGTTCCTTCAATCGACAAAAGGGCTTCGTCGACATACTCCCTAAAGTTAAGGTATGATGAAACAACAAGTTCATCTGCATAAACCTTTGTGGCAGCATCTTTGTCATCAGTTGGTTCTGCTACATTTCTCATTTTTTTTGTTTTGGATGTCATAATCACCATCTTGTGTAAATCTAATTCCAAAACCTGTATCACCTTTATCACCTTTTGGACCCCTTAGACCAGTATTACCTTTCTCACCTTTAAAACCAAATGGGCCTCTAGCACCTGTATCACCTTTATCACCTTTTGGGCCAACAGGACCTGTATTACCTCTATCACCCTTGGCACCTTTTGGACCTGTATCACCTTTATCACCTTTGGGACCAATTGGACCAGCAGGGCCTCTTTCACCAGTTCCAGTTTTTGTTTTATCTTGATTTTGTAGAGAATTGAAAACTCCCATTATGTCATCTTGTTAGATTAATTTTCTTCATCACTGCTTTCATCTTCCAAGAATTCAGGTGGTATGGTTTCATAGATGAAAGGTAGTCTCTTATTGTTTTTCAATACTTTTTGTGTCCTCCTGTATACTTCCATTTTGATTTTTTCAGCGATTTCAGATGGTTCTTCGACATAATCGTCAGGTCTGGTCAAAGTCAATTCTTGATTCTTTCTGTTCTGGGATTCTCGAGTTTTTCTGGATTTTGAAAATTGTGGATTGCCATATAATATTAGATTATATTAAACAGCACCATAAAAATTCCTCTTGATTGTTTTCATTGGCTTGTCGACATAACAGAAGGAATAAGGTTTTTTGGTTGCTTCAATGTATTTCTTCTTGTCAATTCCAAGCTCCTGTGCAATCAAGTTCCTT
Source organism: Pachyseris speciosa (assembly GCA_016490735.1). Classification (NCBI taxonomy): domain Eukaryota; kingdom Metazoa; phylum Cnidaria; class Anthozoa; order Scleractinia; family Pachyseridae; genus Pachyseris; species Pachyseris speciosa. Next base: position 153,024 of record JAEMWC010000674.1, read on the forward strand.
TCTCTTGAGGATGGGAAATCATAAATGCAGAAGTGACTGCAATTGAGTCTGATTGATTTTGGACAGCCATAGAATGATTGTGTGAGATATATGACTGAACAGTTCTTGTGTCTCCCCTGAATGAAATAGCTGATTATCTGATCTTGTTTCTTGTCAGTGACAAAATCATCAAAAACAACCAATCGCTGCAAATCTGTGTCTTTTATTTGTTCAACTGGCAATATCTCTTCTTGACTGCAAACCAAGGCAGGATATCCAATGTGACTGCTTATTTCATTCATTACTTTCCGCAGATATTGATACTTGTCTTGATCCAAATTTTTCGCATAAAGATGTATCTGATCATAATAAACCAATGGCTCCATAATCAAATGCATGAACAATGTTGTCTTTCCAGATCCAGAATTACCAGCCAGCAGCATCCTGAAAGTGTCTTTGGGCATATATGAATGCAACTGTCTGAATGAATTCTTTGAACCCTGAATATCATAATTAGGGATTTCCATATGTTAATAGTTTAGATTAGTCTAACACAATTGTATATGGATATAGAACGTATGAAAAGGCTTCTCAAAAGTGGAATTGAAGCTGGAAATAAAACTAGAGAAGTTCGTGATGTTATCAAGACTTATGAAAACAGAAAACAGGATGCTTATGATACAACATCAGAATTACTGAAACCCTCTATTGATGTCCAGAAGAGTGTGAAAGAAAGTGTCGACAAAAAACAGGATGAAGTCATTGAACAGTTGAAAAAAAATCAAAAAGCCTTGACATCTGGTTTTGAAGATCTTATGCTATTAAACACATTACCTAAATCAGTACCTGTGAAAACAACATTACCAATTGATTACAAACCTAAAATGATGACTGAAACAGAACCAAAGTACAAGTCAAATCTTGACAAAGGTTTCTCACTTGATGAGGTCAAGGTATTACAGGAATATGAATTGTCTCCTCCAACAACAATTTTAGATAGGATAATGGATGGTACAATCGACATCGACAAGTATAACAAAAATATTGGTGAAATAACCAGACAACTTGAAAGACAAAAAGCTCATCTATCAACAACCAAAACAAATAGGGAAAAAAATAAAGAAAAGATATATGAATTGACTCAAAGGATAAAACTAATGCAAAAGTACCGAAAAAGAATGGAAACTGTTAAGGAAGGTTCACAAACTGTTGGTTCAGGCATGGGAAGGAGAAGAGGTGCAATGGGTTCAAGGGATGCATTTTTGGGTGACATGCTTTCAAGACTGCAGTTGCTTGGTGGATCTATTTCAGCCGGCAACAACAGCAAAAATGTTCAAAATGAATTCACAAAATATTGCATACATTGAGCAGACTGGGAATCCTGAAAACCGGTGAGTTGAATAAAATAATGATGAAATATCTAATGTAAAAGTATATGACAGAAATTTCATTACGATTCAACAGTAAAAACAGAGACAAAATTGGTGTTAGTAAGAGTCATGATTTTGAAAAAAGATTCAATACACCTCTTAAATTAACGAATGATTTGAAATATGAAATGGCTGTGAATGTTATCAATATGACATACAGTTGGTACAATATCAGAGATATTTTTGGGAATAATCAAATGAAATACAGCTATGACAAAGGTGTAAACTGGGAAACAATAACATTCGTTGACGGGATGTATTCATACGACGATATCAATAGTTACATTCATGAGTATATGAGAAAAAATAGCCATGTACTGAATCCATCTGAAACAGACAAATCAAAATTCCTGTATGGTATTAACATGTATTTCGTTTTGTCAACATATCGCATTTTGATTGAACTAAATGAAAACTATCGAGTGGATCTGAGAAATCTTGATTTCAGAAAACTTATCGGTTTCGATTCAAAATTAGTTTCAGCCACAGAATATGGAACAAATCTACCTGATATTACAAGAGGAAGTAGATGAAATTTATATCAATTGTGATATGGTGATAGATAGCATTGTTGATGGCAATAGCACAAATACAATCGCTGTTATTCCAGTCACAGATCTCGTTAGAAGTTTACCTTTCACTTACAAACCTCGTTTTCTTTCATGGAATCCTGTCTCAACACACACAATCAGCTCAATACGTTTTATGTCACTGATTCTTCTAGACAACCAGTTGATTTAAATGGGATAGATTGGTATATTGAGTTATTCTTGAGAGGTGTGGAATTATAAAACCTAATAGTATATGAAACGGTTTGAGTTTAAAAAATATGAACAACATGGTGAAGGTATTGTGACTGATATGATCAAAACAGCTGGAAAAAAAGCAGCCACAACAATTGGTGAACATGCTGGCAAAAAAGCTGGTGACAAAATCATAGAACTTTTGAAAAAGAGAAAAAGTGGAAACAAGAGTGGAACTGAAAGTGTGAGCCAGACTGGTGGTTTAATCAAAAGAAAGAGAGGCCGACCGCGTAAAATAAAATAACTTTTATCTAACACAATAATATATGTTAAACTATCGTGACTCAAAATATATCGAAAGATATGAAGATGTAGTGTTCGAACTAGAGACAGCACTTATTACTGTAGTAGCAAATAATGCTCATCAGAGGAAAACAGGTTACCGTTTCGTTGTTGATAACAGTGGAGAGACTACACCATTTGACTGGTATAATGCCCGTTTTAATGTTATTTTCAAAGAAAATAAGCTTGCAGATGGAGCTGACATTGCTGCTGCAGATCGAAATGGTATTGTTAATTCAGTTCACGCTCTTATTAACACCATTAATGTAAAAATGAATGGTCTTGATGTTTATGAATGCCGAGACGCTAACCAAGCCACAAATATTAAGTCGTTGCTTGAGTATTCACAGGTTATGCTGTAAGTCAGGGAACCAATGAGTTCTTCTATCTTGACACCAGCAGAGGTGCTGAAAACAGAGTGGCACAAGCTGCTTATAACAAAGGATTCTCAGATCGTAAAGCTTTGCTTAATGATGGTGGTGAAATAAATGCAGAGATAGCATTGAACAGATACGGTTTTTTTCAAGAGCTTTTGGGATGAACTCATGCCTAACTCAAAAGTAGAGGTTAACCTAACACTTGAGAGTGATGACAATATGATTTGGCAAGCTACTGATGAATGTCGTGTGGTACTAACTAAATTCCAGCTAATTGTTCCTCGCATTGTTTTCAATTCTGCGGGAAAGTCTTTTACATGAGCAAGTATCTTGACAACAGAAAGTGGACTTACATGAGAGAAATGGTTGAGAGAGGCAATTCAACAAGACAACAGACTGCCAATTTCCGTATTTCCACAGGAATAAACAAACCCAGGCATGTCTTTGTATTCATCATCAATGATGCTAATGATTCTGATCAGACAGCCAATAAATTTCTCTATAACACATTCTCAGTTGCAAATAACCAAACTTGACTGATTGTTATCTTGAGGTTGGCAATGGTAATGATTATCCAGAGGTTCATTATAAACCATCAACAGAACCAACAAGAGTATTCAGAGATGTTTTGAAATATGTTCAAGCTGTAAATGATTTCAGTGAAAGTACCCTTCTTAACAGGGGCAACTTCGGTACAATATTCCCTTTCATTTATTTTGATTTGACGAAACAGAAACAGGATATCAAAGATGGAATGACAAAACTGACTTTCAAATACACTTTGAGTGCTGCAACAAATGCTGATTATAGTGTGTATGCATTGGTACTCTATGAGCAGGATATTGAGATGAGAAAGACTGATGGAAAATTAATTCTGAGATCAATGTAAATTAAATAATTAATTAAATAAATTAAATAAATTAAATAAATAAATAATTAAATAAATTAAATAAATTAAATAATCAAATTAAATGATTGTTTGTATTAAATACAATTTAGTATAAACATATATTATATGACTACTTATCATCCTCATGGAGTAAGACTTTCAGGAAGTCAGAAGAAAGGCTTGCAAAAGCTATACAAACAAATTCACCCGGTAACATTGAGACTTGCACATGGAGATCTCACTGGAGGTGATCAAATGATGTTGACAAAACACAGATAAAAAAATTAGCTAAAGCACAGAGAAATGGAACAGGTGCTGATGTAAAGATATCCAAAGCACAGATCAGAAAATCAGTCCAAGAAGGAGGTTCTCTTTGGTCCAGTCTTTTTTCCACTTGGAACAAGACTATTGCCTTATGCAGGTAAAGCAGTAGCTAAAGCGGCTCCAGCATTGGCTACAGGTGCTCTTTCTTCATTAGCAAGTCTCGGTGTTGATAAACTATTTGGGAAGAAACAAAGTGGAGGATTTCTTATTCCTAATGCCAATTTATCCCAATTATTGAATGTAGAAATTTATTGAATACGAGACAGATGCAGATATTATTCAAAAAATGCAGTATGGTGGAGACGTTGTTATAAAACCAACAAAAGCGCAGACTGGAAAGGGTATTGAACAATACTCGCCAGTATTGGAATTCCTTTGGCTATAGAAGCAATCAGAAAATTAACTGGAAAAGGTTTGCATGTTGAAAGCAGCCGTCCAAGACGGTCAATACCAGTTCATGTTCCAGATCACATTAAAAGTGTGGGAAACATTTTATGATTCCATGGCAATCACCCCCAGTTTTTGGTACATGGGATAACCCAATAGGTATGGGAATGAAAAAAAAAGAAAGAAAAAGGGACAAGGATTGATTTGGGAAACAACAGTCCATTCAATTCAATCCCCATACTAGGAACCATTTTGTAAATAAACCCTTATCCAACTTCGATTTAATCAATTGGGTTAAACAACTTGGAATAAAACATTTTAGAGGAGTATTTTCAAGAGACAATATGCCGAGACAAATAAAAAAGAATGAATGTGGGATAGTCAATCTTGACAGTAAGATTGGACCTGGCACTCACTGGGTTTGTTATCGCAATGGGGATAAATACTGTGAATACTTTGACTCATTTGGTTTAATGATGCCAACAGAAGTACAGAAATACATGGCTACAAGTGGAAAACAACTTGAATACTCTGGAGATGAGATACAAGAAAGAGATTCAGTCTTGTGTGGATATTGGTGTTTGTACTATCTTCTCGAGAGACAAAAAGGCAGATCGATTCTGAACACAATACATAATGCTGATTTTGATCCCACAGACACAAGAGTCAATCACAGATTCATTATAGATTACTTCGAAAATATCTAACTGAATTATATGGAAACAATTATTGTGCAAGTTGTTGGAACACCTGTTGTAGTTCGTAATGACAAGATAATGATAGTACTCAAGAACCAATTCGGCGAAGATGTTATAATAATATGTGAAGTGAAACAAGTTTTTAAATAAAATATCTAACCAATATGTATAATGGCAAAATCATATTGTGTGAAACAGAAGAAAGTCACTGAATGTGTACCAGGAAGTGAAAGATATCAAAAGACAAAAAATGGTCGAACTGTGATGAAATGTACTTGTGCTGAATGTGGAATCACAAAGACTAAATTTGTCAGAAATCGGGAAACTGATTAGCCCGTCTGAAGGGGCGGGCATACTAGATTCGGCAGCAGATATGGCACTAACAGGATTCTTAGAACGTGGAGTCCCTTATTTAGCAAAGAAAGGTGTAGAAATGGGAAGATATTATGCTTCTGAAGCAATGAGAAATCCAAAGCTGCAAAAGCAATTGATTGATAAAGGACTTTCCCTCACAAAGCCTATAATCACAAAGGTTGGGACTGAAGCTTTAAATCAACTGTCAACAAAAGTGAGACCAAACATTCGTTATAAAACAGATATCAAGGGATTGGATTATGGCAAAGGTATTGACATTCATAAGGTTATTGGCAAGCTTCCTAAACAAAAAGTGGATGGACACCCGGAAAGTATAAATACATGGGACCTTATAATCCCTCGATAAACAGTTAGAATATGATAAAAATACAGGTGAGGTTACAAAATGGAATGTCCTACCTTACAATAAAGTAGATGAGATTGCAGCTTACCATGATATTTGTTATGATATGGGAAAAAATAAAGGTGATTGTGATAGAACAATGGTGGAGTCACTTGATCAAATACCATATGGTGAGATGCCAAAATGGGGTCAAACAGCCAGATTCTTAATTGACAAAAAACAGAAATTAGGTCTTGGTGTTTCAAAAAACGGAAAAAGCCGTCGAGTGAAGAAAACTGGCAAGAAAAACTAGCTGATGAATTACATGCACCCATAAAACGAAATTTCACTCGGCGGCGTGTGATTGTGAATAAAATTGATGAAATATGGGCAAGTGATCTAGTTGAAATGCAACAGTTCAGTAAATGGAATAAAGGTTATCGATATCTTCTTATGGTTATTGATGTCTTCAGCAAATATGGTTGGATTGTCCCATTGAAGGATAAGAAAGGTGAATCTGTCACTGAAGCATTCAAAATCAATATTCAAGGAAGGCAGAAAAACCACAGTATTTATGGGTCGACAAGGGAAAAGAGTTTTACAACAAACACTTGAAGGACTTGCTAGAGAAACATAGTGTACAGATGTACTCAACTGAGAATGAAGAGAAGTCATCAGTAGTTGAAAGATGGAATAGGACAATGAAGTCCAAAATGTGGAAGCAGTTCACTGTTCAAGGTAATACACAGTATTTAGACATGTTACCAAAATTAGTGAAAAAATATAATAATACTAAACATTCAAGCACAAAGATGACACCCGTTGAAGCATCTGATAAGAGGAATGAAGGAACTGTTTACTTCAATTTGTATGGTGATATGAAAACATTAAAACAGAAACCGAAATTCAAAATAGGTGACAAGGTCCGAATATCTAAGTATAAACGGAATGTGTTCGACAAGGGCTATACACCAAATTGGACTGAAGAAGTGTTTACAGTTGATAAGATTCAATACACTAATCCAATCACTTACAAACTAAAAGATCTCAACGATGAAGAAATACAAGGGAGTTTTTATGAAGCTGAATTATTGAAAGCCAGACAGGATGTATTCCGTATTGATAAAGTCATTCGCAGAGATTACAAGAAGAAGCAAGCTTTGGTGAAGTGGAAGGATATAGTGATGACTTCAACAGTTGGATACCGTTCAAGGATTTAAAAGACATATTATAAAGAGAAAATTATCTAACATATATGTGAAGGAGACCTACAGTATATCTGTTATTTGCTATTATGTAGCCAAGAATATTATTATTCCTGACTATATTTAAACACAGGTCGAAAATGAATTAAAAAAAATAAATTAATATAATATACATGCAAAAATATTCTTACGATAATAAAGAATTAGATGTATCAATTGATTGTTATCTTGATGATAAAAATGAAATATGGTTCAGAGGAAGAGACATAGCTAAGATTCTTGAATATAAAAATCCACAAAGAGCAATCAGAAATTATGTTGTATCTGATGATAAAATCTTGAAGAGACTTAAAATTAAACACAAATAGCAGAGGGACCAAAAGTGTCCATCAGGTCGATAGCAGAGGGACCAAAAGTGTCCATCAGGTTGAACAGTCTTATAAGTGTTTTTTTTATAAACGAATCAGGATTTTATTCACTAATATTATCTTCTAAAAAACAAGAAGCTGTAAAATTCAAACATTGGGTTACATCAAAAGTATTACCATCAATCAGAAACAGGGATATTACAAACGGTTCAATGATAGAAGCAATAATATGCTTTTAATTGAAAGTGAAAACGATCTGCACTACAAGATTGTATCATTCATCAGAAAGAAATACGATGATGCATTAATGATTGTCGGTCTTGGTGAAAATCAAATAAATTCTAACATGAGAATCAGAAGTTATAACAAAGGATATATGGCTGGTCAGTGTGATTTGATGTTGTTGAATCCCACTAGAAAATACAATGCTCTTTGTCTTGAATTTAAAAGCCCTACTGGTGTGTATCAAGTATCGGACAAACAAGTTAATATGAAGCAAATGTATGAGAAAAATAAGTGCAAATACATTATGAGTGATTGTTTCGAAGATTTAATTTATGAGATAACCAAACACATGGAAGAAAGCAAATTATACTTATCACGAAGGAAAGATTTAAAGAAAATTAAATTGATATAAAAATAATTTATATAACTATATATTATGGAGAATCAAAATGTTAAGAGAGGTCGGGGAAGGCCTAGAGTTCTCAGTGATGAGGAAAGAAAAAAACACAAGACTACCTATATGCTAAATAAAGAATGGTACTGTAACATATGTAAGACAGGACGTAACTACACAATGGCAGGGAAATCTTGTCATATTAAAACAAAAAAACATCAAAAAAATATTCTTCAATAATTACAATTCAAAAGGATCCAGTAATTGGATCAATTGAATTCTCAACCATATTTAAACGCAGACGGAAATGTTTTAAAGAAATAATAACTATAGATATATTATAAATGGAAAAAATTATCGAAACTAGTAGTAATATGGACAAGAAAAGTCTTAAAAAATTGAGCAAATCTAAGCTAATCGAGTTGTTGTTGAAGCAGCAGAAAACGCCTAAAGTTATTATAGTTGATGACACAAAACCTGTGCCTAAACCAAGAACAAGACCAATTCCCGCCCCAAGGACGAAAAGACCAACTGTGAAAGAATTGGTTGATTACTTTCGAAAGAAAAAGATTACCAGCACCACCAAAAGAATGGTTGGAAGAAATAGAACAATTGAAAAAGAGACCGATCCCAGCACCGAGAACCAAACAGGTGATTCAGAAACCAACGCCTACACCAAGGACTAAGATAGAGCAAACAGAGAAAGCTCTGAAGGGTTTCACTGAGTCTTTTGAAATCAGTATAAAAAATAACAAAGACCCGCTTGCGCAACTGCAAAACACAAGAAAGGCTGTTGCATATAATATTATAAAATCGTTGAATGAAATGAAAGGACTGAAATTCGTTGAAACGCTAAAGGTAACATTTGTAAAAATGACTGATGGACAATTAGAGTTTAAAACAGCATATTTCAACAGTGCAGCTCAAACAATTGTGAATAATCTGGAAGTAACTGAATCACTACAGTTGTCAAAAGACCAAATAATGAATAAGATTGCAGTTTGGGTATCTGAAGGTTCAGGTTGGACAATTGAATCTGTTGACAGCCATTACCTCAATGTTGTGAAATATCAACCGATGAGAGGCTCCTCATACATTAAACTACCAAATGAACTCAGAAACAGTGCGAAGGGTTTAATTAACTTGAAAAATGAGGATAATGAATGCTTCCGATGGTGCCACATCAGACACCTGAACCCACAAGAGAAATACCCACAGAGGGTTAAAAAATCAGACAAGCAATATATTGAAAACTTGGATTATACAGGGATTGAATTTCCAGTGACTACCAAACATTACAATAAGATTGAAAAACAAAATGAGATCAACATCAATGTATTCGGTTATGAGGAGAAACAACCTTATCCAATATATGTATCAAAAGAGAAATATGCAGACTGCTTGAATCTGCTTCTAATAACTGAAAATGAAAACAAGCATTATGTGCTAATCAAAGATTTCAATAAGTTTATGTACAATCAAACAAAGCACAAAGAAAGAAAACACTTTTGTATGCACTGTCTTCAATGCTTCAGCTCTGAAAGGGTTCTGAATGATCACAAGGACAACTGCATGCAAGTAAATGGCACACAGGCAATAAAAATGCCAAACAAAGATAACAACATACTGAAATTCAACAACTTTCATAAACAACAGCAGGTACCATTTGTGATCTATGCTGATTTTGAGGCCATCACTGAAAAAATACACGGTTGCCAACCCAACAGTGATAAATCATATACAGAGGCTTATCAGAAGCATACTGACTGTGGCTACGGCTATAAAGTAGTTTGTTGTTATGATGATAAATACAGCAAACCAGCAGTAATATACAGGGGTGAAAAGGCTGTGTACAAATTTATGGAAGCTATGCTGGAGGAAGTCAAATATTGCAAGAATGTTGTGAAAAAAAATTTTAACAAACCATTGAAAATGACTAAAGATGATGAAGAGAAATTCCGAAAAGCCAAAGTTTGTCACATTTGTGATAAAAAATACACTGACAAAGATATCCGAGTTCGAGATCATTGTCATATTACCGGCAAGTACAGAGGTTCTGCTCACCAAGATTGTAATCTGAAACTCAGAGTGAACCCAGATGAAATAAAGATACCAGTCATATTTCACAATCTAAGAGGCTATGATAGTCATTTTATTATGCAGGAGATTGGAGCCATTGTTAAGAAGCACACTTACAAAAACAAGAAAGGTGAAGACTGTCAAATGAATATCAATGCTATCCCAAATAACATGGAAAAGTATATGGCTTTCATGCTTGGCAATCACTTGACATTCATCGATAGTTTCCAGTTCATGAGCTCTAGTTTGGAAAACTTGTAGGCAATCTACCAAAAGAAGCCTTAAAATACACCTCACAAGAGTTCAAGGGAAATGATCTTAATCTGGTGGCACAGAAAGGTGTTTATCCTTACGACTACATGGACAGCTTTAATAAATTCAATGAAAAGCTTCCAACAAAGGAAGAATTTCACAGCATATTAAGTGATGAACATATCTCAGATGAAGACTATACACATGCTCAGACAGTGTGGGAAACATTCTCTTTGAAAAACATGGGTGATTATCATGATCTGTACCTTAAAACAGATGTACTCCTACTGGCTGATGTATTTGAAAACTTCAGAAAAACATGCCTTGAGTACTATAAACTGGACCCGTGTCACTATTTCACATCTCCCGGTTTATCTTGGGACGCCATGCTTAAAATGACTGATATAAAATTAGAATTGATGACAGACATTGATATGTTTCAATTCATTGAAAAGGGCCTACGTGGTGGTATCAGTTATATAGCCAACAGATACGGAAAAGCAAACAATAAATACATGAAAGATTACAATGAGAAGGCGCCCTCAAAGTATATCATGTATCTAGATGCAAATAATTTGTATGGTTGGGCTATGAGTCAATATTTACCAACCGGTGGTTTCAAATGGTTGACAGAAAAGCGGATCAGCAAGTTAGACCTGGCTGTCTATAAAGAAGATAGTGCAAAGGGTTTGATTCTTGAAGTTGACCTTAAATACCCCCAAGAGTTACATGATCTACATAATGACTACCCACTTGGGCCGGAAAAGATTAAAGTGACTGGGGACATGCTATCAGATTATTGTAAAAACATAGCAAAGAAATACAATATATCAACTGGTCTGGTACATAAACTAATACCAACATTAAGCAACAAAGAAAAATACGTGCTCCATTATAGGAACCTCCAATTATACACTGATCTCGGTTTGAAAATAACTAAAGTCCATCGAGTGTTAGAATTCAATCAATCCCCTTGGCTTAGGCAATATATTGATTTCAATACTGAAAAACGTAAGAATGCTAAAAATGCCTTTGAGAAAGACTTTTTCAAGCTGATGAATAACAGTGTATTTGGCAAAACGATGGAAAACCTCAGAAAGCGAGTAGACGTCAGATTGGTGACTGATGAGAAGAAGCTATTGAAATTAGCTAGTAAACCCACTTATGTTAGCAGTAAAATCTTCGATGAAAATCTAGTAGCTGTTCATAAGATAAAAGAAACACTTACTTTAAACCGGCCAGCATACGTGGGGATGTGTATTCTAGACCTTAGCAAGACACTGATGTACGATTTCCATTACAACTACATTAAACAAAAGTACGGTAACAAGGCCAAGCTGCTCTTCACAGACACAGACTCACTGACCTATGAAATTGAAACCCAAGACGTCTATAGACACTTCTGGAAGGATAAAAATAAATTTGACAACAGCGACTACCTAGAATGCTCTCCATATTTCGATAAGACTAATAAAAAAGTTATTGGCAAATTCAAAGATGAGGCAGCAGGAGTACCCGTTTGCGAATTCATCGGTCTACGATCGAAAATGTATAGCTATATGAAAGATAACCAAAATGGAGGAAAAACAGCAAAAGGAATAAAAAAGAACATAATCAAAAATAAAATCAAACATGAAAATTATAAAGACACTCTATTCAATAATAAACAGTTGCATCATAGAATGAAAACAATCAGAAGTCAGAACCATCAACTAGGAAGTTATGAGATAAATAAAGTATCACTCAGCTGCTTTGACGACAAAAGATATATACTAGAAGACGGAGTCAACAGTTACGCATACGGGCACTATGCCATCAAAAACTAAATTATCTTCAACTGAAAAGTCTGATCAGATCGACGAGTAGCTTCATCAATACTCAAAGGCATCTTCGACGTCGTCAATTTAAAGACAACCAACTTTTTATCAAAATGCTTCTACTTCTGATAAAAATATCAGAAAATTACAAACGAGATACAATTCTGATTGGTTAGAAAAAATCATGTGACCGTCTCGTGACTTAGAATAATAGCTATAGGGGGTTTCCCTGTTTTTCCGAGAATGTCACGCTTGGTGATTTTTCCGAGAATGTCACGCATTTTAATACGAGATCAAAAATGTGCTGACCTTGGTTCCATCAGATTGAACAACTATAGTTTTTCCAAAATACGAGATCATTTTGCTAAAACACCCCCTAAATTAATTTTTGATCTGGTACCCCCAAACACTATACTACTGATGTAACCGTCGAATTACAGGGTTACGTGACATTTTTGGCTGTGTTAAGGCCAACATTGGTTGCAAATTGCACCGCGGGAGTTGGAAACATGAACTTCCGTAAAGTCGACATGATTTGAGATCGTACCCACTCTTGCAAACAAGAGGTCTTCTGTTATTTTTTCCGCCGAAACACCCCTATCAGCCTGTTGACCTTAAGCTTTCGAGCCATCATGCCGTGACGCGCAATCACGCGACTTGAACTTTAAATGTTGGCGTGACCTCCTGTCAAATAACGGCACCGAATCATTGGGGAAGTAAACGAAATAATCCAGGAGTATTATATGATTCCATTAAATGTCGTATTCAGTGCTAATTTCGCCGACGGTTTTGATCGGGGTCTTAGGATTCATGTCTTCGTTTTCTAGAGGTCTTCGTTTTCTAGGGGGTCTTCGTTTTCTAGGGGTCTTCGTTTTCTAGGTCTTCGTTTTCTAGGTCTTCGTTTTCTAGGGGGTCTTCGTTTTCTAGACACCCCTTGCACCGGGCATGTTTCTGTCTCACAGTTCGCAGTTTTAGACCGCAAGGTTTCTTATACCAAAAGTGTAACCCGGTATTTCTTCAAGTCTTCTCTTAAACTAAAAAAAAAACTCGACAAACCCTGTGCTTCTGTCTTCATAAATGCTATTCTGCCTACAATTAAAGCAGTGACGCCTTCATTACCCACAGCTCCATTCACTTCGGCTATTAATGATGCACGCCATCAACTCCCAGAACCTCAAGCGCGCTCAAATGGTTGAAACGTCTCAACTCCCAGAACCTCAAGCGCGCTCGAATGGTTGAATCGTCGTCAACTCGCAGAACATCAAGCGCGCTGTAAGTACTTTGTATAATAATAATAATAATAATAAATAATAATAATAATAATAATAATGATAATAATGATAATAATAAATAATAATAATAATAAATAATAAGGAGAGAAATTAAGAATTTATGGCGGGTGAGACACGTAGAAGTGGTACCTATAGTTGTTGGCGCACTTGGAGGAGTAAGCAAGGTTAGATGGATGGCTTGCGAAGTTAGGAATTGCTATCAAGACAGGACGCCTGCAGAAAACAGCCTTGCTAGGAACAGAAAGGATTCTGAGAAAAGTTCTTGAAAATTAAACAAGAAGGAATGACCCAAAGGACCTTTGGCCATAGGCTATGGCTTGCTTCTTTGGTGTAAATGCGTCATAACATCTGCCCGAGCGCAAGCGGTATGAGAAGATAACAATTAGCAATAAAAATATTACCTGTTTACATATTAATCAAATATACAAGAAGAAAAACAAGATAATGGCTCAGCTTCCAAAAAAATGTGTCAAAAAACTAGGCTAAAAACTTACTTTATCAAAAGTCTAAAACATCGTATTAGGTATAAAATAATGTCAACCACAAAACTTCTTAACACTTCTTGGCTCAGTATTCCTGGCTTTGGCTAGAGTTCCCAGAAATAGCGTTCTCAATTGCCTTAACAAATATTAGCATGCTCTTTCTCAATATCTAATTCAATGTCCGACAACTCTAAATGAACTCTCCTGGAAAATAGTGAGTCCCTAAAGCAAAGTAATGCTGATCTCAGCAGCGCAAAAGACACTCTTGCCCTGATCCATGACATGGTAGTCGCATAGCTTTCGCCCTTCTTTATAGCAACTAGCTCAGCAAGTACTACTATGGTATCGTTCACATTCCACCGCCATTCCACCTGTCATGTTGAAAACTAATGACGTGAATACTAATAGTAATACTACTACTACTGCTGCAATACTAATAGTAATACTACTACTACTGCTGCTACTACTACTACTACTACTACTACTACTACTACTACTACTACTACTACTACTAATACTACTACTACTACTACTACTACCACTACTACTGCTACTACTACTACTGCTACTACTACCACTACTACTACTACTACTACTACTACTACTACTACTACTACTACTACTAATACTACTACTACTACTACTACTACTACTACTACTACTACTACTACTACTACTACTACTACTAATACTACTAATACTACTACTACTACTACTACTACTACTACTACTACTACTACTACTACTACTACTACTACTACTACTACTACTATACTACTAATACTAATACTACTACTACTACTACTACTACTACTACTGCTACTGCTACTACTACTAATACTACTACTACTACTACTACTACTACTACTACTACTACTACTACTACTACTACTACTACTAATAATACTAATACTAATACTAATACTAATACTAATACTAACAATGATGACTTTATGAACAGCATTTAGACCAGGTGGTTCTTCATCCGTTAATATCTAACTAAAGTTAATTACAAAACAACAAACAAACTTAGGAAAAGCTACGTTAAAAACGCTAAATAATTAATATTTACAGTGATCAATGATAAAAAAAATAAAATTAAAAAATTAAAATCTGTATCTGGCTTTATTATCTGGCACTATTACAAGAAACTGTGGACTGTAGCTCTTTTCAGGGCCTGCGAGGCCCGCACAGCCAGCCCCAGAACCAACTAAGGCAAGCCACGAGGCATCTCCGTGTCCAGGAGCAACAAGCGCACAAGCCATTGAGAAACCTGGTCCAGAAGTCAGTTTCGGCAACCACGGTATTCACTCCACCGTAGCCATCCGAAACGAAGCGCACTGTTGCCTCAGGTGTTCCCTTGTACCTCTCCCTCAGGTGGGCCAACTGCCAGTCTGGTGGCTGCCACCTTTCCCTATACTGCACGCGCGCCTCTGGTTGGTTAGTGACCCTTCCATAGCACAATCGCGCCTCTAGCAACACCTTCCCTGTGGGGTACACTGCTGCTGCGCCAGCAGCGCTTGCACCTGTGGCTGAAATTTAAAGAAACAAAAAACGTTAGGAAACTTATACTTAAACTCGCACATCAATTCTGAAAGTAACACAACAATAAAAGCTTAAATAAAACACGAAAACGATAACGCCATGTTCTCGGATGAACTTCATTTGTTGTGCAACGTTCGAATACACTGTTTTTCAAATGAAAGCTTAATTCGTTCACCTCCATAATTGGGCTTTTCCACGCCACTTTTCAACTCACTTGTTGGTGCTTCCTGCTCGCTGAAGGGACTCCGACGGCGGCCTCTCTCTTCTTCATCCTTATTATTAAATAAATAATAAATAATAGTAAATGTGTGACATAATAACGTTATCATAAATGTCCTTTATTTACCTTCTGCAGTCTTTATAGCATAAAGCCGGGAAATTTTTGGTGAACAAACATCATCAAACATTGTTTGGTGACCAAACATTTTACCGGTTGGTCGCCTTGTTTGGGCTTCAAACATCAACATGTTTGGCCAAGGCTCAAAGGCTATAAATAAATTAAAATAAACACAACTAGGTTGAGAAAACCAACTGGCCGGAGGCGAACCAGTTGCTATTTACAAGGATGCACGAGGAGTTGAACTCGGGAATACGGAAAAACAACTCCAGCCAGAGTAGTCTGCATTGCAAGCGTATTTTGTGAGGTGAGCGTATAATTAGTTCGTATTGTTATTACGAGCGAGCCGCCATCAGCCATCTTTGATTTGAGAGACCGAGGAGAATTGGGGAGAGTAAAAATTAAGGATTATGGGGATGGGTATTAGGGTGAAAAAGTGTGGTGCGGGTGGGGGAGGGGAAAGAAAAATACGCCTGCCCGCGTTCATTGTTTCTGAGACACTCCGTTCGTGGGCAAAGGGAGCCTCTGATTGGAGTGGCAAAGTGGAATGCATAAAATGCCTGTCAATCGTTTGTAAATCGATAGTTTATGTTTATGTTTTCGGGTCTGCGGGAACTGGCACAAGTTACGAATTTTCCTTCCACAGGGATTGCAGACATGGTCAGGATGCTTTGCGGCATCTTGCACCAGCGAAAACCCTCAGCTTGACTACAAATTTCTGCCAAGACAACCCCGAAGCATCCCTACCGTTTCGAAGGCAGGAAAAGATTCTCCGATGATGAATGACCTTGCTTTCCAAGATTCCAAACCTTACATCTCTAACTAACATCTGACGTTACTCTTGGTACTTCGTAGCCTCCTACGCAGACGTCTTTTGGCTCGTCACGCAATCTTTGGGGAGGCAAGACTGCGTGACGAGCCAAAAGACGTCTGCGTAGGAGGCTAGGTACTTCGAGTCAATTTTTGACCCACGAGCTACTGTCTGTTTCTGTCGGAAGTGAATTTTGTTTCAGGCGGAATAATTCTTAAGTTTTGATTGGCTGACAACTTATTTCCGGGAGAGCGATCAAGCGCGACTAATTAGGGGGTGTTTCTCGTTTTCACAGAGTTATCGGGCAGGCGTTTTCTCTCCCAACACTTCCAGCCCGCCCCCTTCGACTCGCCCCAGCTCCTCGCGTTTCAGTGAAATTCAACATAGCGCCGCTTACTCGAGAAATAACTCACGCGCCCTACATTGAACTCAGGGCCACCCAGTATCAAGTCCAGGACTCTAACAGCTAGGCCATGCTGCTCCTTAATATGACCACCATCTTCCACCAAATACAGCTGTGTAGTCAAACAGTGTGTCACCACTTAAAATTAGCTGTCCTTTTCTCGGGGGCATCCTTTTATGCTAGCATTCTAAGCTATTTGTTTGGGCTCACCTTTGTGAGGAAGGAATCCGTCACTAAACAAAAACTGTCTGCGAAATTTGCTATGTTCACACCCTTAAATAGTACTGAATAATAATATGTTAAAAGTCCAACCTCTTCTCTCGTTGTGACTGCCGGGATCGATGCGGGTTTTGTGGGTCTTGGCTGAGGTTTTGGTGGAGGGGTGTAGACAAACTTGAACCCCTTTTTACTGGGATCAAAGAAATGCTTCAGTGCTTCCTCGTGAATCGGTCTGTGCTTTTTATCCCATGAAAAGATGAAGCTTTTCCTTCCATCCAGATACTCTTCATTGAACTGTGAAGCCACCTTCCTTCTTGCCCAGCATGAGATGACAAATTGATCTTTTTCATCGTCATCCTTGTAGTAAGTGTCTCCACCTATCACTATCAACACTTTGTCACCTGAGAGTAAAACAAGGTAGAGGGTTTTAGCAAGAAAAACCATGTGTTTTCCTCCAGAGTGCCACTATAAAAACCTTTTGTTTCCAGGGTGAGTCAAAAAACAGTGAAAGAATATTTTAATAATAATAATAATTTTTTTAAATATAGTAATAATAAAAATTTTATTTAACAATTCATCCAATATTTACAAAACAATAAGTAACGACAAAATAATTAAGTTACAAACTATAATAATAATAATAATAATAATAATAATAATAATAATATAATAATAATAATAATAATCCGGATATTGTCATTGTGCATAAGAAAAAGAGAGAGTGCCAAATTATTGATGCTGCATGCCCTGGGGACAGTAGGGTGGAGAGCAAGGGAAATGAAAAGATTGAAAAGTACTGTGACCTGGTGATTGAGATTAAGACCCTACTGAAACTGAAGTCATTTAAAGTAGTCCCAGTTGTCACTGGAGCATTGGAAATCATCCCAAGAAGATTGGAAGGCAACCTGGAACAGATTTTTGTGTGGACAAGATCAGTAACTATTCAAAAGATGTTTTGTTAGGGACTGCGTGAATCATCCAAAGAGTTCTTGGAATCTAAGGTGTCTTGTTGCCACTTACCAGGGGAAGTGTCATCCCTAGCGCTGTTTAATAATAATAATAACAATAATAATAATAATAATAATGATAACAACAACAACAACAACGTTTTTTTTACTCTAAACACTTAAAGACATATTTACATAGCAAGTGACAAAACTACAGTTGCTTAAAAAATAGATATTCTTAAAGTTGAGCCAGGAGGATAAAAGAACCTTGCCGTTTTTGAGTTATTCTCATGCCTTTTAAGTGCAAAACAAAATAAGATTAAAGGGTTGAAAGAGATGAATAAATAAAGTGCAAACACAAGGAGACAGACCGAACCATATGAGCAGTGGATATTCGAAGGAGTTAAATGTTCAAAATGTTAGTTATCTCATGGAATTTCCGAGTTGTTCAGAGAAGAGGTATAGCTTAATTTGTTTGGAAAATTGGTACACATTAAGATTTTTCAAATAAGAAAGAATATTATGCCAAAAGATGGAAGCCATATAGGATATAGTTTGTTTCCCATTGTTTGTTCTGACTCGTGATTTGTAGAGATTATGACTCACGGCGTATCTAGTATTATAAGTATGTAAACTACTAGCGTACTGGAAGAAATCTTAATAATACTGGAAGTACTAATAGTAATAGTACTGGAAGAATTTGTAATAATAATAATAATAAAAATAATAATAATGATGATGATGATCTGGGGACAAGCTACTTCAGTTGAGTGTGTGTTGCTGTTTGTTTATTTGTCATTGATTTCCATTTGTATTATTATCATTATTATCCTTTCCTCTCATTGAAGCTAAAATATGTAATAAAGCTTAATAAGATAGAAATGAATTTAAAATTTGTAACTTTTAGCTTAGTTTACCATTTTCACTTATAGTTTCCTTCTTTTTCTTTAATCTTGTAAATGTTTCTCATTAAAATAAAATGTTCAATAAAAAGAAATAATGATAATAATAATAATAATAATAATAATAATAATTTAATCACATCTATGGCACTATTTCATAATAATGGTCAACAGCGCTTTGCAATAATCAACCTTGAAATCTATAAACCAGTTTTTGAGTCTTCTCTTTGCCTTTGTTTCTGAAATAAGTGGGAAAACATTCCATGACAATTTCTTAGTCAAGTGACTCCACGAAAACGAAAGTGTTCGTCTGCTGATAAAATGATCTTTGAGTTTTAGCGATTTCTCCAACTTTAGATCTTGAATGAAACCATTTGACTTAATAATTAAATCTTAAGCTTTCTATACAGAAGTCTGTGTCTGTAAGAATTTCCTAGAAAACGACATCGAACCCTTTCTACCACTTCCGGCTTACCTGTTGCAACATCCATGCCACGCGGACCATACGAAAGAAAATATTTAAATGAAGCCCTGGTCATAATACAAATTGTCAGTATTTTCCTCTTATTCTCTTTACTACGTCGAATTAAGTTGTGCTACTGCCGTGTAGCACGGCAAGGCTTGCCGTCCTACACGGCAGTAGCACGACTTGGTTTCACACGTCGTGCCACTGCCGTGTCGAACTCAATTCGTAAACATTTTGTATTCAGTGTTTTGATTATGTTCAGTGTTTAGATTACGGCACCCGACGATTCTGGGTACGAGATTGGGTAACAGCTTTTTATTCGACAGAATTAAATTCGACGACTGAAACCAAGTCGTGCTGGAGCCGTACGACAGTCGAACTAGCTAAGCACGGCAGTAGCACGACGTTTGAAACGGGCTAAATTCATGTTCAACAACTTACATGTTTTCTGAAGTAAAGCTCTATAAAGCTTCGCATAGCCAATCCCAGCATTGTCTTCATTGATTGAGAGCCGTGATTCATTGGCATGAACGACAAAGATGGCAAAATCCATCTCCAGTGTAGGCAAGGTTGTCTCCACCAGGTCAACCATTCCTTGCAGACGGAAATATTGCTTATCAACAGAGATTTGGAAGTCATATTTCTTATCCACCTCCGTCAAGCACTCCTCCACTGTCGTAAGATCATAGATGTTATCACAGTTGAAAAGGTGGAACTTCTTTGGCTGGTCCGCCATCTCGGTCGGTAGCCTTGCTCTTGGGAGCCAGAGTTCAGTCTGTTGGCGTGACGGTCATTTCTTGGAAAAAACCCGGAAGCAACGTCACGCACTAAATAATAATAATTCCATAATTGGGAAATGCATATCTCTCACCCGTAAAGTCAGCATTGCTTTTTTAACTGTTACACAATTGTCTAATTTACACGGAACGTTTCAGGAACTCTTTGATAAATCGACTGTTTGTTAATTATATGATTTAGATATTTAAAATTTTTACAACACCAAAAGCGTGTTACAAAGTAATACTCTGTTGTAATAAAACATAAATGTTTTACGAACTCGTGTAACTTAACAGGCATATTCTTATCTTTTGAATAAATAGATATTATTTGCAATCCTTTCTTTTTATTCTTATTATACCATTAAACTGAAATAAATAAAAATATACAACCAACTTCTTATTCCAAGACGTGGGTGGCTGTATCGGAAAGTCTCGAATCATGCGACATTTATCGAACACTTTTGTGTATCAGTATCGTAGCGATGCGTGCAAGTTACGCCCTACTTAGCCCAGAAGGTGGCTGGTTCCCCCTTATAATGTATCAGCACCATCGCTAGTAGACTGCAAGCAGTCGCACTTTTTTCCTCAGGTCACTTGCGGAAACGGACGGTAAATTAGATGCAATTTGGAGAAGAGAACGTCCACCGCGTTTCTCGCGATTTCGCTGCTCGCCGCGCGCCAGATCCAGTTGGCGCCAATCTCATACCTAAAATTTTCTTCCCTTAAGGAACGAGGTTGGAGTGATTCTCGAAGGATCCGTTAGGTTTAGGATTTTGATTGGCTTTTTCAAACAATGCAAAGACCGGAAGTGAAGTGAACTCTAACTTGGCGCTGAACGGCTAATCATGCGCAATTCAAGCGGAAGTCCGATAGTCTATCGCTTCTTTCTTAACCGCTGGAGTAGAGGAGGCCTCTGGGTACGAGTTACAGAACTATGGGAAGAAAGCGTGAGACTGTTCTTAGTTTACATCGCTGGAAGTAACTGCCGAAAGACAGGCATCTATTGCAGCTGTTTTACACTATATATTCTTTCTTCACTTATAATCTCAGTTCATAAGGAAATTGAACAGCTATTCCACAAACGCCCTACAAGCGAAAGGTCAACCAGCTCGACTGACAATGTAAAGGAAAACGTTAAGCTTGTGGAATGTGGCTAGAGTGACAAGGATACTTCACAAATTAATGTGATCAAGTAAGCTGAAGCCACTCAAAAGGCACTAAGGCCACAAGGTAGCGGGCATTACCCCTTAAATCTACCAAAGTAAAGACTGAGCCCAAGCATTAGCAGGGGCTCAATCTTTACTTTGGTAGATTTAAGGGGTAATGCCCGCTACCTTGTGGCCTTAGTGCCTTTTGAGTGGCTTCAGCTTACTTGATCACATTAATTTGTGAAGTATCCTTGACAATGTAAAGGCCCGGTCAAACAGATCCAACATGTTGATGCAACATCGTCCAACATTGTTGAATCCAACATGTTGCACTCGTTTGGCCACCATGTTGCACGATGTTGCATGATGTTGGACGAAGTTTGATATCCATCAAACATCGTCTTCAACATCATCCAGCATTTCTTTTGTTCTCAGGTGTGAACAACAATGTTGCATTCGTTTGGCCACTGTTTTCAACAATGTTGAACGCGCGCATGCCCACTAAGCTGACTTTTGCGTATCTGCATTCATTGTTTTTCTCGCTTCGCGCGTTGCCCCGCGAGTGTTCAAGATACAGTATCACGAACGAGAAAAGTTTTCGATCTCTCGACGAAGAAAGCTCTAATACAAGCGATCTCTCTTCAAAAAGAAATCGAAAGGGAAAAGGAGTAGCTGAAACTGTAGACCAGCGAAAGCGAGAAGATTGTCTTACGCGGAGGTCGAAAGACTTAAGCTTGGTTTTCACTAGCGACGCAAGCACAAGCGCAAACATAAGTGCAAGCATAAGTAGCTTATGCTGAGTGAAAACGAACACTACGCAAACGAAAGCAAGCATAAGCGCATTAAGCACAAGGAATAGGACAAATTTTGATCCTTGCGCTTATGCTTATGCTTGCGTTAAGCCCGTTTTCACAGTGAAATAAGCGCTCTTGTGCTTGAGTCGCCAGTGAAAACCAGGCTTTATGTACAGTTATCGGTCTCGCAGCATTTTCTACGCTAACAAAGACAATATGGCACGGGTTTGCAACAAGTTTACCAATTGACTTTAGCCGCTATTTTTGGCTATCCTCGTAAGACAAGACGCCATGCCGCATAATCGTTGATAGCAGCACAGTCCCACTCTGACAGGTGGGTCTGGAACCTTAATAATAATAATAATAATAATAATAATAATAATAATAATAATAATAATAATAATAATAATAATAATAATAATAATAATAATAATAATAAGATCCGGAAAGAATATTATAGAAGAACCAGATTGGTATTAAAGAGTGAACTTAACGCTTCCAACCGGATTGAAGCTATAAACACCTTAGCTGTACCAGTTATTACATATAGCTTTAATGTAATTAATTGGAAATTATCTGAGATCAAGAAATTAGACACTAAAACTAGAAAGCTACTCACGACGGCAAAAATGCCTCACCCAAAAGCTGGTATTGATCGATTATATCTCCCAAGAGCAGACGGCGGACGAGGCCTTGTCCAATTAGAACTGACCTATAAGACTACCACTATTGGCCTAGATGCCTACTTGACATCAAGCAATGATCGACTCCTACACTTGGTCCAGCGACATGGAGAAAAGAAAAAGCTGTATTCTATCACAAGAGAAGCTGAAAAGTACAAACATGAATTAGACCTCCAAGAGACGCCCGGAAGAGACGATGAAACTGCAATTCTACATGCAAAGAAAATCAAGGCAAAAGCAAAACACCAAGGCCAGAAACAACTACAGAAAAGATGGGAAGAAAAACCAATGGATGGAAGATACCCCTCACGGATAAGAGAAGCGGACGTTGACATGAAGTTGACAAACCAGTGGCTCAAGTCGAGTGGGCTCAAATCGGAAACAGAGGGACTAATTATAGCGGCGCAGGACCAAGCTCCAGAGCGTACCAGCACCACATTATAAAAGATGGCACTGATCCTCATTGCAGCCTTTGTAATAAATCCCAAGAAACCATAGATCACATTGTATCAGGCTGCCCAGAACTGGCAAAGACAGAATATATCCACCGGCACAATAAGGTCGCAACTCACCTACACTGGAACATCTGCAGGGAATACAATGTGGACACTGTAGACAAATGGTATGAACACGAACCAAAAGCAGTGGTAGAAAGAGATAATATCACTATCCTGTATGACATGCTCATCAACACAGATAAAGCAATAACAGCAAATCGCCCAGACATTGTTATCAAGAATAAGCAGGAAAACAAGTGGACCTTAATTGACGTGGCCATACCATCGGACAAAAACACTTCCATTAAAGTATCAGAGAAACTGTCTAAATACAAAGATCTGGAGATAGAGATAGCCCGTATGTGGCAGATGAGAACAGTGGTAATCCCTGTTGTCGTTGATGCCCTTGGAGTTATTAGGAGAGGCACTAAAAAACAGCTGCGTAAAATCCAAGGCAACAATAACCCACATGAAATCTAGAAAACAGCACTTCTGGGAACAGCACACATTCTGAGAAAGGTCCTCTCAATCAAGTAAATTGAACAAACACTCCTCTAGTGCCTTAGAACCATGGTTTGGTTCTGGCCCTAGAAGGTAAATGTGGACAAGTAATAAAGTGAAGTAAAATATAATAGTAATAGTAATAATAATAATAATAATAATAATAATATGTTACCAAGGCTTCGTGGCAGCACGAAGTAAGGTATAGCTTTGATGAACCACAAGATGTTTTTAAAATTTATTTTTTAACGAAAGCATGTCACTGTACAACTGACGATGGATGATGTCTCATCTGAAACATGTTTTCATCAAAAAATGAACTTTAAAAACATGGGGACATTGTATAGAACATAGGACGAAGATGAGAATATTTAATAATTAGTTCCCTAGCATGGGTAAGATACGAGATGACAAAAAGCCAACGAAACGTATAGCGCATGCTGCATCTAAAAAGTGCAAGTGGGATATTTGTTCTATCAAAAACCAACCAAAATATATTAATAACTTTCCCTAATTCCATTTTGCAAGCTAGTCAAATGAGGGCCGCTGCTTGATTTATTGGCACCCGTGGCTCGTTAGAAACGAAAGCGTATTAAATGAGGCGGGTACGCCTGTCAAGGAGTCGCCCAAGCCAAGCTGGCTGAACCGAAAGAAATCTGACTGGGGATATTTAAGTCGAGGTAATCATTATTTAACAAGAAAACCACCCCTAAGAATTCTACCAGTCATGAGGTGAGACTCATTGTGGAATTACCAAGATTTGGACAGTATCTTTTTCCGACAAAAAACTGGCAAGGTTGACACAGCATAGGAAAAAAGTAAAGTTGCTTGTCTATAGAAGAAAGCTCATCCCAACAAAGAAACAAACTGCTCCCCAAACTGCCCTCCTCACTTGAAGGTTTCAGTTCGTGAATAAAGCGATGAAGCTCAGAAGTATTTTATTTCACATACAACTCAAAATGATACTGTCGCACCAAGTATAGTTTCTCGTCGCTTAGTCTTTTGTTAGAGTTTTAACAGTAAACATTATTCTAAATTTAAGCGAATTGCTATTGTATATCTCATGGGTATGTTTATACTGAGGTACGTTGATGCGTTCTTATTCAAATCAAATCAAATCAAAAGAATTTATTTAAGCTCGATAGCGTGGGGAGTGGTTGCCCAATCTCCCGAGCCGCCGGGGGCTCATGTAATAAATGTCCGAGCATTCCAGATCGAATTGGAATTTAGAAGTGTTGGTTCAATGCTTGTTTTCACTTACCTCGCGATCCTGATGTGATTTCAAAAAGACAATTTTAATTGTTGTTGTCCACTGTTTTCCTTTACTTTAGTTTTGAAGTACTTATTTGTTTGGGGTGGGGGGGGGGGGGGGGGGGAGCTACGGTGAACTTTTGTTGTTTGCGGCGTTCCACCCGACTTGCCATTCCTTAATTACCCTAAACTGATTCAAAAAGCCATTTGTTTTACCCGTTTCCAGACTTTACCTCTTAACTCCATACTCTTTCTTAAGACATGACATTTGCAGATCTGAAGCGGTACACGACAAGGAATGATGCATTTTGTCTACTTCTCTTTCTATCTGTTTTC
Organism: Pachyseris speciosa; assembly: GCA_016490735.1. Taxonomy (NCBI): domain Eukaryota; kingdom Metazoa; phylum Cnidaria; class Anthozoa; order Scleractinia; family Pachyseridae; genus Pachyseris; species Pachyseris speciosa. Next base: position 178,623 of record JAEMWC010000674.1, read on the forward strand.
GTTTATTGATAATCGGTTGTAGAGTGTCGCTATTTCCTTGAAAATCAAACCAATTCTTAGAACAGAAAGAAAATGCATCAGTACCCATTTTCAGACCTGACAAAAACTGTGACCTAATTATCCGACCAAAAACTCACAAAACAGATACTCTTTGAGGTGGTAAATACTGATACGCTAATATAAGATAGTTTACCAGATCATATCTATATTTACTTGTATTATTGCGAATTTCAAATGCTAAACACAAACTTATCGCTCCTGCTTTTGGCACCATTTCCATAGTTTCCCGCTCTTGGCAACCAGCAGCTTGTTTTCTACGTCTTGGAAAAATTTTATTTTACCTTCTACTTCTAAACGAAAATTACAATCAGAAGAAAACGGTGGACTGTAGCTCTTTTCAGCGCCTGCGAGGCTCATTACACAGCCACCCCCAAAACAAACCAAGGCAGTGGGCCAGACCTAGAAAGCAAGCCACCAGGCACCTCCATATCCATGTGCAACAGGCAGACAGGCAATCCGTAAAATCAGGTTCGTCAACTACGGGATTCACTCCACCGTAGCCATCAGAAACGAACCGCACTGTTGCCTCAGGTGTTCCCTTGTACCTCTCCCTCAGGTGGGCCAACTGCCAGTCTGGTGGCTGCCACCTTTCCCTATACTGCACGCGCGCCTCTGGTTGGTAATTGATCCTTCCATAGCGCAATCGCGCCTCTAGCAACACCTTCCCTGCGGGGTATACCCCCGATGTGCCAGAATTGCCCGCACCTGTGGCAAGAATTTGAAGAAACAAGACACGTTACCATGCATGCGATTTTTTAAACAAAAACTAGTGAGCAGCACACAGCAACAGATCTTGTCAATTTTTTTAATATTATCCAACCGGTTTCGTCTGATTAGACCGACTTCATCAGGGATTTAACAAGATTACAAATTGAACTACTTTTATACTAAACATTTACAGTATAAAGCACGTTCAGAGTAGGGTGTGAACAGCAAAAAACACCCACAAACAAATACGCACAGGATACAACGTAAATCCTGCGTTACAAAATGTGCAATAGTTAATTTTGGGGGTCACGATTTAACGTTAAATCGTGACCCCCAAAATTAACTATTGCACATTTTGTAACCCAGGATTTACGTTGTATCCTGTGCGTATTTGTTTGTGGGTGTTTTTTTGCTGTTCACACCCTACTTTGAACGTGCTTTATACTGTAAAGGTTTAGTATAAAAGTAGTTCAATTTGTAATCTTGTTAAATCCCTGATGAAGTCTGTCTGATCAGACGAAACCGGTTGGATATTAAAAAAAATTGACAAGATCTGTTGCTGTGTGCTGCTCACTAGTTTTTGTTTAAAAAATTAAAAAATTAAAAAAAATTGTCAAAGCTTAAACCAATTTCCTCCCCGGTGAAGACACGCCAAGCTCCCAGTAAAAACTCCAAAAATCCCAGAAGCCGTAACACGGAACGATCAAGTTCCAGGAATCGCAGCCAACGCCGCAATTCCAGTGGTAACCAGCGAGACGCATCGGCAGCCAAAGCCACACCAAAAGGCAGGCAAAGTCGATCAATAGAAAGGAGAAAGACAGCAGCGAGAAAACCACGAGTGGGGTTCTCAGATAGCCGGTCTTCCTCTGTTTCGCGTCGCCAGCAGTCAAAAAACGTAAAAGGCCGAGGAAACGCTGTCGTAAAGTAGACATACGAGGCAGTTACGAGAAATGGCTGGATAAAATGGCAAAGAAACCGATCTTGGACTTATTACCACGGAACTTGGAATTTCACAATCTTTCACACGCCACTCTCACCGTGACGCAGTCACGAACTCTTGGCCTGGGTCTGAAGTTCAGGCCCACGCTTCAGCCCCCAACTGCGCGTGTCTTCGAGGGTCAAGTACAGGACTTTTGTCGCAGTGTCAGGTTGCATTACAAATATGCCAATCAACCCGATGATCCTGATTTTAATCCTAAACTGTACGTAAGATCAGGCTGGAATCCTCCACGGGAAAATCCTGACCTCGAGGAACACCTGTACAAAATTCGTCAAGACTTACTGGAGAACTTTCATCAGAATAAACCAGGCTGGCGCAATAATCTGTCGTCTGATGAACGGAGTGGATTGCGTGAGATCAAGGAAGATACTACGGTTCGCGTCCTAGCAACGGACAAAAACCTTGGACCTGCTCTCATTTCCACAGAATGGGTAGAACAAGAAACTCTAAATCACCTAAATGACACTAAGTCGTATGTTAAAGTCACCAAGGATGACTGGACATTCAGACGTCAAAAGGTAATCGAGACAAGGGAAAAACTTGTTAAGAGTTACTCTAGCTTTCTACCTCCAAATTCTCACAAATTTCTTCGTAGTCTTGATGACAATCCTAGGAGTCTCGATTCCGCTAAGTTCTACATTATTCTTAAGATTCACAAGTCACCTATAGCTGGAAGGCCTATCGCAGCTTCTCACTCTTACATTACCAGGCCTATTAGTATTCTTATAGACGAGTCAACCTCGTTCCCAGGGTTCTCTCTCGCTCCGGGGGACGAGTAGGAGAGAACCCTGGGAACGAGGTTGTAGACGAGTTAGTTAAACCTTCTATAACCATGCCTACGGTGTTACGTGACTCTGGGGAACTGATCCAATGTCTAGAGGGGATTAAGCTACCCGCAAATTGCCTTCTTGTCACGGCGGATGTGTCATCACTTTACCCGAACATTGACACTAAGAAGGCTATTATTGCTCTTGACCTCTTGCTCCGCGAGGGTAAGGCTACGCAAACTCCTCTGTAGGTTCAGTTAACTAGATTAGTCTTTGAGAATAATTTCCTTAAATCAGAATTTAGCTGTGACATATACCATCAAATACACGGAATCGCTATGGGCACTCCCTTTGCTGTTACAGCGGCAAATGCATTTATGTATTATCACGAAAGGGACATTATAGAGTTGTATGCTCAACATCTTACTCTTTACAAGCGATTTATTGATGATATATTTGTCATCTGGGATGGGACGCGGGAAATCCTTTCAGAATTTCTGAGTGCTATAAATACTAAGGATGAACGAATTAAGATAACGTACGAAATTAGCGATTCTAAGATTTCTTTTCTAGATTTGCTTCTTTTCAAGGATTCTTCTTATCCAACGCTGCAATACTCTACTTTTCAGAAACCACTTAACAAGTATTTGTACATACCTTTTGAATCATTTCACCCCACCAGCAATAAAAAAGCTTTTATTAAGGGCGAACTTATGCGCTACGCCAGAAATAGCTCCAGGGTTTACTCATTCAATGAGACACGGCTACTTTTTTGGAAGCGCCTACGCCTTAGGGGTTATCCTGCTAAGTTTTTACTACCCATTTTCAGGGAGATTAGCTATAGGAACAGGAAGAAATGGTTTTCTAAGCCTGTACGAGTACTTACGCATAGACGGGTGGTGTTCAAAACGTCCTTTAATTGCAGTCATATTGGAATCAAGAAAGTTATTCTTAAGCATTTACCTAACCTTAGTACTATCGTTAGTTATAAAGGTACTAACACGTTAGCACATCTATGTAAATAAATACTTTTTGGGGGTCACGATTTAACGTTAAATCGTGACCCCCAAAATTAACTATTGCACATTTTGTAACGCAGGATTTACGTTGTATCCTGTGCGTATTTGTTTGTGGGTGATTTTTGCTGTTCACACCCTACTCTGAACGTGCTTTATACTGTAAATGTTTAGTATAAAAGTAGTTCAATTTGTAATCTTGTTAAATCCCTGATGAAGTCTGTCTGATCAGACGAAACCGGTCGGATAATATTAAAAAAATTGACAAGATCTGTTGCTGTGTGCTGCTCACTAGTTTTTGTTTAAAAAATTGTTTAAAAAATTTTA
>JAEMWC010000674.1:187500-367500 GCA_016490735.1 Pachyseris speciosa
GCTATCTTGAAAATAGACATTCTGAACAATGTAAGAGACCCAAATAGAACAGTGTGCTAAAAAACATAATATATTGCACTGATGGGTATACCGTAAAAGCTCTATTAAGACCCCCCCCCCCCCTTCCTCCTCCGGGAGGATGCTTAATTAATTTCAGGCCTCATTAACGGGGGGCTTAATAGAGGGGGGTGGGGGCATATTTCAAATCTTAAACATGCTGTTTTCGTCTTAATAATATACATGAAAAAATTTCTCGATTCTGATTGGCTAAGAGAAATGCAGTTTTTAGGAAACACCGGTGCAGAAAAAAGGTAATTCGGTGCAGAAAAAAGGAAATACAGTGCAAAACAAGGTAAAAAACTGAGGATTCTGATTGGTTGATAAACAAAGGCGCTGCGATTCAGCCAATCAAACGCGGCCTCTGAATGGCGCAAAGTCTGAAGAGCTGCAAGCGACTCTGCGAGCCAAAACAATGGCTGGCTCTTTGAGCAGGTTTTCTTTCTTCGCGAACGCAATAACAGCAGAGAAGCTGCAAAACAGCTCTAAAAAGAAGAAACGGCTGCGAAAAGCACTGTATTTTAGCTGTCTGTTTGGAAACAGTGGTGTCCAGAGAAGGGAATTACCGACGTAATTGGAATTACGAGTCCGTTGATGGAGTGACGCCGAGATTAATAAACAAACAAGGCGAAGATAACGAACTAGAAAGCCTGAAGGTAATTATTACAGCGCTTGATAGACACTTAGCAAACAATGTAACCTTATAACTACATGTATAGCCTGTAATTGTTTAGCCAGTTTTTACAGCTAAAAACGCTTTAAAAACATTGAGAAAACTGTTGTTTTGATTCACCTTAGCTTCGTTGCGTTGCTTCTGCAAAGTTAAGAAGCTATCTCGCAATTTTTTCATGTATATTATTAATAAGTAATCACATGATTTTTCTCGTGCAATTTGGAATAAATAAGCACTTGTAAATTTTTTCAAAGACCGCAAATTGCACTCGCCCTACGGGCTCGTGCAATTTTGTGAGTCTTTGAAAAAATTTACTCGTGCTTATTTATTCCAAATTGCACTCGAAATCATGTGATTACCTATACTAAACAGTTAGTTTCTGTACAAAATTAAAAAAACTTAGTATTTAATACAGAGCAGCAAACAGTATTATGTGTTTGAGTGTGTATTTGTTTATTAAAAACAAACCAACTGGGTTGAGTGTGTATTTGTCAAAAACAAACCAACTGGGCCGCATGAAGTGGATTTCGTAAGAGGTAATAAGGGGAACTAATAACAAAATCTCATGTCCCAAAGGAGAGGGAGGCTTCAAAAAGGGGGGCTTATTAGAGAGAGGGGGTTAATAGAGACGGGGGGGGGGGGGGGACTTAATGGAGCCTACGGCGGTAAATAACCTGAATCCCAAGTATCCAATCAACTTGCATTTTTAAGATTATTCGGACTAATAAATCTGCCTTTTCATTTCGTTTCCTGAAGATAGAGCGTGCTTTGTTTAGTTAGAAAGTCGAAGCATAATCACTCTATGTCTAACTAAACAAGGCAAGTCGGAAGTTGTTGACCCCGTGAGAGGATTATGAAGCATTACATCATCGAAAATAGGGGACGACATTTCGCTCCCTTGATTATCTGCCAACGGTCTTTCGTTGTCAAGTTGTCCACTGCCACGACCTTATTACGCACGTGCAGCTGTCACCTCTTCGCGTGTCCCAAATGTCCGGCAATAGTTTTCAGCTGCAGCAACAGAGAGGCTAATCACCTTCTTCTCTAGTCTTTCCGCAACTTATAAAACTGACGGGCTTCTAGCTAGACAATGCCGGGGAAACTGAGTAAACATCAAACATCCAGTGCACTCAAAAAGTTTATTTGAACGTTGAGCTTGTTTCTGTGTTCCCAAATCGTTTCACGGCATTTAGAAATCATATTTCTGCAGTCAAATATGACATCAGTTTAACTGACGAGACACTGACAAGATAATTTTAGGGAATGCAATCTCGTTCCCCTAATTTTCGAGTTGCTTTTATGAAAAGGACAGGTAGAGACGGGACCCAAGTTACACAAATGTTATGTTTATCTCTAAATTTTAACTTTCTGTAAGACGGGCATCTCTCGAATACGGGCAGCTAGACCGGCTTGGTACAGATTGTGTCTGTTTTAATTGACTGTGATCCATTTACCTTATTGTTCTGGCTTTTGGGAAGATCGCCTTGATGTTATTCTATATTCTATAACTCTTACAATTTTTCGACCTTTTGTGGAGCTATTGTACCTAACACTTAAGCAGTTCAAGAGGAAATAGTTACAACAAACACAATGTTTTTCATGGGTAGCTCTTGTAGGGATAATCTGTTGGTTCTGTGTTCTCTACCGGATACTTGAGGCCTCCGCCCTGCTCAGACATTGCTCTGGAATATTGCGCCATTTTCTTGGGGCTTTCCCTTTGATTTTGCCGCATTTTGATAGAACGCTCCCCGCACTTCAGCGCATGCTCCAGCATCTCCAGCACGCGCGTCTTGTACATGGTGGAGTACTCCCGCTGACCAGGAACTGAATTCGCGATAAAAAACACATCCTTCTTCGTGCATCCAGTAACTTCATTGGCCGCTTCTATCATGTTTGCTCTTTCTTGATCGGGGTTTTTCATTTTCTGGACTTCATCGTCAAATGTAATGGCGGTGATGATGCTGATAACTGTCATAAATTTAAAAACAATAATACAAATTCAATTATGCAGTCTACATTGAGAAGATGTCGTAAGTCCTAAACCATTCTTGCGCTTATAAAACATTAAAACAGACTAACTAACTAACAACTTTCAATCTGTTAAAATATAAATAATGGACTTTGAGAAGCAAGGGTAACATGTCTTTCAATGCTACGACTGATGCACTGGTACCCCTCATTATCTCAATTATATTAGAGTGAGGAAGGTCTTCATGAGGATGGAAACGAAAACAAGAAAGAAAATCCCAATCCCACAATCCCACGTCCCTTCCCCACTCCTCTTGACTGTGAGAATTTCAACTACCCCTGTAAGGAAAGTTAGCCAGCCTGTTTACCCACCCCTCCATAGTTGGTTGTGTCTTTATCTTTTTTTTTTTTATTTCCCTATAGGAAAGACAAGAACATGTTCTAGTCTAGCCGGTAAAAACGGTAGAACACAACTAAGAGGTGGTTGGGTCAACTCCAACATAGAACCTTAGGATTTCAACGCTCTGGTAAATTTAACCTTGTTTTGCAAAGCAAAAGGCCCTGAGCTGAACATTGTTTTTGCTCTTTGGCCAAGCTGTTATACCGATTTTCTTGTCCCCATAATCTGCAAGTACTAGTTTAAATTCAGCACTCACTTTCGTCCTTCAGCATTTTGAGAACAAAGTTGATTATTTCCCTGTACTTTCCTTGCTGAAATCTGATATCATTGGCTTTTATCACCCACAACACCACATGCATCTGATCTGCAATAGGGGGCCTCTCAAACTTGTGAGCACCAACTCCGCCCTCCACTGCCCTCATGGCACTCGCGTGATCTCGCGTCAACTCATCTCCCGCTCGTTCTATTCCGAACAGAATGCGAAACAGCTCTCCTATGTTTGCAAAGAAAAAAAATCATTATCATTCAAGTTTTTAACCTGTGCGGGTCATTCTTTCTTCAAACATTCCCCTGATTTCATCTTTTCAGTGACTTGCAAGATATTCATAAACGAGAAAAGTAAATGTATTTTTAACACTTTTTAAGGAGGCTCGCATCAGTCATTTTGGCCTTGGGGTGTGCCTGTTGAAATCAAAATTTCCTATAGAAGACAAGCTCCGATTTCCTTGACACTACAACATCAAAGTTTGTTTTCTCATCAGATTTTTTCTCTAATTTAGCCTACAAGTTGTGCGACTTGAGGAGTTCCCGCTCTCGAAGTTTCGTTATGAAGTGTCTGACTGGGTTTCGAGATAATAGACATTTTCAAAAAAGCGGCCACGCTTTACTGTTGCTATGGTAACAGTTGTTACTTAGAAACCTATGAGAAAATAAAGTTTGATCATACGTCGAAAAGATGTTTTAGTGACAAGGAAATCGAAGCCTGTCTTCCATAGGAACTTTTGATTTCAACAGGTAACCTCCAAGATGCGAAATGGAAGAATGCTAATTACATTGTAAGACATGTCACGCGAACCTAGACGACAAGCGAAAGAAAAGCGAAAGTTATTTATTGCGACTCAAATGTGTGGCATTTCTTGTTTCGAATCAGTGCTTGTCTTAACACACTCTAAAATGTTTTATAAACACGTTCTTAGACAAAGGGTAGCGTACCTTTCTCAATGGTGCCGAGATCGAAAAACCCCGCGGTGTCAAATAGCGTGACATCGCTAGGAAGACCAAAACTGTCCAACACCCTTGTACCTTCATTGGCAGTGGTCTGAGTAATAGCAGGCTGGGGTTGATCGAGGCATTCGAAGATGCTGTTAATCAGGGCTGACTTTCCAGACCCAGTCATTCCAAAGAGAACGATATTCAGTTTGAGACCTTCCATCTCACCAGGCAACGCGTCATGAAACTTTTCATAGTCACCGACTTTGTATTCCAGTATTCTATTGAAAAGTTCTTTGAATCGTTCCTCTTGTGCCATGATTGTTTTGGGTGCAATCAAAACACCTCCCTCGAGGAAAGCTTTCCTCTACCCTAAAGCCTGAAAGGCAAAACCTACAGATGTAGCGTACGAAGTACAATGCTCTTGACGTCACCACGGGAATTTTTTTTCCGAGAAAAGTTATTTTACATTTGGCATTGCTGGCCAGCTGCGTGCTTTGAAATGCACTGAAAAATGGTCAAAACATGGGACTTTCAAATTTTTTCATATTTGTCATGCTTTCAGGATAGCGTTCGGTCGCAAGCATTTAAAAGCGAAATTACAGCAACACGAATTTTCGATATCCAGTGGACTTGCGTGACTTGTTATTGATGACACACTTTCCTCGAAACTACGTTATCCGGTTATTCGGAGAATACGTCGACAGAATTAACACATGAAATGGAAGCTTTCAGTTCAAGCGTCGAACAGCACGATCCTGACCACGATGAAGGACCTAAAGATAATAATACAAAACATTTTCATCTTTTTAACTGCGATAGAACTTACAATTTAGACCTGGTAGAGAAGTTGTTGAAAAGCATCGAAACTAAAATCGGCTTCGTCATCTCTCCCGTTCAGTGTTACTTCGACCTTTGGAAAATGTCGGAGACTTGCGACAGGATAAAGTCACAACCACAGATGGATTTTGCCATTTTTGTTGTCCATGCACATGAATCTCGCCTTTCAATCAACGAAGACAACGCTGGTATTGGTTACGCAAAGATCTACAGAGCCTTGCTACAGAGAACTGGTGAGTTAATGAGTCGTAAAGTTTCTGAAACCATTGCTTCAGGAATACGATTGGCAAGAAAGTGTGGTCATGAGCTACAGATTATTCACTGTCAAATTTTATTGTTGAGCTTCACGTTGAACGGTTAGAGACGAATAAAATTTCTTAGAAAACGAGGGAGGAAAAATTCAAAGGCGGAAGTGGTTATTTACACAGTCGTCAATTCGTTTCGTTTGTGAGAAGTCGTTGTACATAGAACTTTCGAGTTTAAGATAGAAAGCAAAAAAAGAAGACTTATTCAGGAAAAGGTCTCGCAATTCTTGGTAATGACAAGGACAGATATTATTACATGAAGGAAGAACTAGGTCCGTACAACAGTCTTTCTCTCAGTTTCTGATCAGTGTGACTGACGGCACACCAATGAACTGTAGAATACATTGTCACATGTGTAAACAACGGAACAAAAACAAAAGAAAAAAGCAAGAGCGTTGCCTTTGTTTTCTTATTTAAGATTTTATCTTCATTACATTTGAAGTCAATAATTTATGGACTTTGGCTGGGGCCCCCCATTCTACTCACGATTCCGAGATCATCACTGAACCCCTCTCCTTATCCCTTTGACTCGAAAGTTTGATCGAAACCGAAACCGAGACCAACTTAGTTTACCGAGGGTGACACTGACTGACAAACCTTTGGCCCTCAAAACTCCGGATCGAATTGGAATTTAGAAATGTTGGTTTTTTGAGGAGAGGGGAAAACCGGAGTACCCAGAGAAAAACCTCTCGGAGCAGAGTAGAGAACCAACATTATAACCACATTGGTGGGAGGCAAGTGATCTCACCACTACGCCAACCCTACTCCCACAAATACTAGTCTGTTTTAGTGCCGTTCTCTGATTGGCTACGCTACTCGAAGTGTCTGCGAGGAGGATTTAGGGATAACTTACTTGATTAGTTCTGAACGACTAGTTTGTGGGGATAAAATTACTGACGACTCACTGACTGAACGAACAAACGAACGAACTAACGAACGAACAACGAATTTTAATACTCATAAATGATCTATTGGTGTTTTCAGATGAAAGAGTAATCGTTGTCATAGGTGGGGATAACAACTACAAGAATGCAGCTGAAGAACAAAGCTCTGTCCTGTCTCGCTGGGCTTATCGGATGGTTTCTTCTCAGTTTGACGAGAAATTCCTGGACGGAAGAAAAAGCTTCATCTTTTCTTGGGACCAGAGACACAGACCAATTCATGAAGAAGCAATGTTGCACTTCCTCGACCCTGAGAAAATGGAGGAAAAATTTGTTCATAAACCTGTTCCTGTTCAAGCATCTCAACTGGATTTAAAAGAGGTTTGGATCTTAGATGTAGTGTTAACACTATTCCACACTCAGGGAAGAAGTAATGCCACTCCAGTCTGTGTAAATGTAATCTCTTATTGCCTTTGTTCGCCGTCATAACCCTCTGCACTCTTTCCTTAAGGTATTCAGTTTTCGGGAAACAACGAGTTATAGGCTGGTTAAAGATGATTGAGTGCAGGGCAAACAATTAATCAACAAAGATATTTCCAAAACGTTTTAACGCCATTCTTGACTTTCACCAGTTTCAGTTACCTTTTGCGGAGAATAACACATCGCTTGTCAGCAGGCCTCGGCGAAAGAAACTCCCTTGAAAGAGCTAAAATTAGCCTCCAAAGAAAACGTTTAGACTGATCAGCTGAATGAAATGCTTAGTTAACGTTTTATCCACGCAGTATAGCGCGTCTTCCATCCAAATAATGTTTCTTATCCTTTAAAAACCCAGAAACAGACTCAAAGACTGTAATTTATCTTTGTTAATGTTTTTTTATTTGTTCTTCGGTTTACTCGCCGCAGCCAATCAAATCTCACGAGAGCAGTACAACAGAAGTAATAGCCGACACTGACAGAAATCCCACTGACTTTCAACAACCAATATGTGATGAACTTATCACGCAAGCCAGACATGAGGAAGAAAAGAGCTCTCTGCCACATGAAGACAGTCCTGCACCCAACGAAAAACAACCTGAGAGCTTTGTACTCCTGTCTTCGCCTCAAGAAAAACAGGGAAAAGAAGAAGATATGGAAAAGTCTTTTATTCATGTTACACACAAAGATGTAGCAAGTAAGCCCTACTTCCACGTTTATACTGAAGTGCAATTTGTCAAATTTCAGCTACTAAAACACCGAGAAAAAGCAACGCCATGCGACTGGAATTTTTTGTTCCTTTGTTTTTGGAATGATCTTCATGCTTTAGGGTGCTATCAATACACTCAAACGGAAGAACCACCTTGTGCATCAAAAATATACCTACACCGTCGTGCCGGCGTAAACGTCAGAATTACGTGAAGTCAGGTTGGCTATTAAAGAATCCAGTAAGATTTAAATTTAAGTAAGAGCTCCATTGACGCTCTTATAAAACTAAAATCGACTTAAAACCAGTGCTACTCATGGGCACTCACTCCAGCTATCCATACTGCTGAAATAAATAGGTATTGTGGTTCCACTCCAGTTTCAAATACGATACCCAAACCAGAATCTTTCCTTTCGCTCACCAGCCCCACAATGTGATCAGATTGTCCCAAAATGGGACCCACTAGAATTGCATATGCCCGGGGGGAACTCGCATATGAAAGGGGCGGGGATGCTCGTCCCCGGATGGAAATGACTTCGGTGACCACGTAAATTTGGTTCTCCCAAACCCTGTCTACCTGTGTGACTTAGCCTCTGATAATGTGTCCCAACAAGTCGATACTACATAATCTCCGCGAGTGGTTCTGTCCTGTGTTCAGACTATTGGACGTTAAGTAATGTGGACTCGCGACTTTCTCTTGAGCCCACCCTTCCCACCTGGTATCTTTTAAAGTTTTCTCTTAGCTTCAGTAAGGTCTTAAGCAAAGCTTGTTTCCCTTATAATCTGGGTCACTAATTATGAAACCTTATCATAGACGAGCTCGTTACAGGCGTAAAATCACATCTGACTATATTGTTTTTCCAGTGGAAGATCTCGTACCTGCAAGGCGGGAAAGCCTCCCGCATCAAACACCGATGGATGAAGATACTCCTGCCCTAGTTAAAGTGGCGATCCTTTATCGCGACCAGTCTGACATTGCTCATATTAAGGATGTGTTTGGTGAAGGCTTACTGGGTTTATGTCCATTCTGGGCCAATGACCCCGCTGCTTTAAGGGATATCCTCTCCGCGAATCCAGTGAGAACCTGCATCTTTGTACTAGATGCCGGAAAGATAAAAGACGAAATCCAAATGGAATCCAAAAAAGTGTATTCAGACTTGCTGAGCACAGCCAGACAGAGTGCTGGTAAGAATGTTTCTCTCCTTTTCTGACCAGTAGAGATTAACGCAAAACAACCGTCAAAAGCACATACTCATGTGTCGCGCGACACAAATGCATGCTATTCAGACATAAAATAATTGATTTTTTTTAGATCGGTTTTAACATCTACGTCAATCAGCTGAAAACAGAATTCCGATACGAGAACAAAATGAAATTGTAGAAGAAGCCAGCCGATTCTCCGTTTTTCAACCCTGTCAATATTTGTAAACATTAAGGCAGTCGTTATTTTCATGACTTCAATTTTGTTTTCAGGGAAGAAAGTAGTCATCATCCTCTGCAACGACAACAACCAAGTGTGGAAGGATGAAGAAGATGGCATCACAGCTAAATCGAAGAACGTCTTGGCGAGAAAGGTATGGTTCTTTGGTGGAAGCGGAAACCAAGTTTGCAGCAAAGCAAACCTCCATTCCTTGGTAGATCACTTTCTTTTCCAAGCCATGGAGGTGAGGCAAAACGTAGTAAAAACGAATCTGTCAGTGTACAAGCACCACCGCCGATCAATTCTGAAGATCATTGTTTAGTGTTAGAAACCCGAATACGCCGTGGAGAGATCTCATACCAAAGAGAAGATGTAAAGAGAAGACAGGAAGAATGGACGGCTCCCCAGGATATTGCGGACGACTTGTTGACGAAACATCAGTCTACCATCGACGCAGAATTGCGGATTTACAAAAATGTTAGAACTGGAAATCATCACGTTGAGGTGGGAAAGGATGAGGAGACCACAAGCGGTGTAATAGATGACACCGTAGAAACTGTCAAAGCTGTTCTGCAGAGGGCTGCCAGTCATCTTCCGTCTTTGCCGAGAAGAGGGCGCAACACCCCCCCTCCAGAAGACATGTTAGGTGTAGACTAAAGTAATACTCCTGCCTGGTAAAAATTAAATTAGAGATCACAGAGAATATGACTGTGCTAATAATTATTGTTACACCCATTATGAAATCACTGGTGATCCTTACAATCTGATTGGTTTTCAACAGTGCAGTTTATTTACGAAACGCACAATTTTTTTTTGCTCTGAATCGCATCATTTTTTTAACCCATTAAAATTAAAATGAAAATGAAATAATAGTAACGAATCAAATTTCATGGATAAATAAATATCAAAATAACCGTGTGGTTTCAAAATGGGCGTAATAAAGTGGTAATTGAACTTCGTGTCGTGCAATGTTAGTCTGAAATTATACGTGAGCTCGTTCGATTTCAATTACCATTATTTAGCTCACATAGCTGTTTAGATGCATTGATGGGCAGCTTAGGCGATGGCGAAGGCGTGTCTCGAAACGCTAATCCGTTTCTCAATTAAATCCCTTAAAAGCCATAACTTGGCATTTGCATCATTCGCATGTTTCTCTGTAGCTACTCTAAGGTGGAGGAGCTAAGATACAAATCAGTGTCACAAGGGTTATTGAGAATAGAAACAGATATACCATCTTTTAGATCACTTTTCTCGCCCTGCAGAACAATCTAACCAATTTCTACTAATTCCGGAAAAGGTCTGTTAGACAGGGACCGCGCAGGGGGAGGGGCAGCTCCCCACTTGTCAACAGTAAAAATCAAGTAATACTGAAACAAATCAAAGTTACTTTTCTATTTAACGTTTATCTAATTATTCTTGTTTTAAAACACCGCTCTTTTGTTGCTGAAAGTATATAACTTTCATCACACCATGTTAGTTTTAAATGCATTTCCAGCCATTTCAGAGGACTTTAATGTAAAAATTTTCCGGGGAAGCATGCCCCGGACACCCGGGAGCCCCCCCCCCCCCCCCCCCCCCCCCATTGAAAACTTGCCTCGCGGGTCCTGTTAGAAACACTAATCACCACTTGAAGCACATCATGAATATCACATCCTATTTCACAGTTTAGCAAAAGTTGGCTTCGTCAAGTGACTGCCTTTGTTTAGTTTATAACACGAACAAGGATATCGTTGATGTCGTTGATGTTTTGACCAAGCGACTTACCTCTCTACTGAAGCAAGTGACAGACAGCTTGGAATGGGCCAATATAAGGGGACTTCATCGAGGAGTTAACGCAATGATTTCTATGGTCACACTTAAATTTCACTAGCTAAACGTTACCTCTAAAGTAGAACTGCGGGAAAGTACTTCTTGGTAACTCATTTCAATATAGCCACAGTAATGTTTTCATCCACAGACTCACGATCATGACAACGTTGTGTTAACATGCTTTGTAGCAAAGTTACAGACGCGTCCACTAGTATCAAGGTGGAGAAGTTTCGTTTGTCAAAACGTTCCTCATACCAAACTGGGTCACATGCTTCTCGGAAGTCCAAAAAAGTGGGCGACTGTTTTCTTCACGGGTAAAATAACGTTTATTTTACAATCCATTCTTAAACATTTTTCCTTAGATTCGAGTGGGCACCTCACTGTGCAGCATATTAGTACCATATGATAAACAGCACTACATAACACCTTTGGATTCTCTAAGGGAGGACCAATGTGTAAAGCATAGAATGGTTTTCATTTGAGTGTCGTAAAACCAAAACCGGCAAGGCAATTACTCTGACCAATCACAACAGAATTACGCAATGCAATGAGCCAATCAGAATACGAAGGAATTACTTGCAACCGGCACAAAGCGCGGGGAAATACGCCGGTGCAAGTCGAGATTGGTTTTGGTTTTGCTTCTCATTGGTTGAAATAGTGGTGCGAGTTTTCCTGGCTAATCACAGAGCGAAGCAAGGCAAAACCAAAGTAAAACGAGAATAGCTTACCGCTCTATTTAACAGCA
Organism: Pachyseris speciosa; assembly: GCA_016490735.1. Classification (NCBI taxonomy): domain Eukaryota; kingdom Metazoa; phylum Cnidaria; class Anthozoa; order Scleractinia; family Pachyseridae; genus Pachyseris; species Pachyseris speciosa. The sequence goes on from JAEMWC010000674.1 coordinate 198,988, forward strand.
CCACGGGAACAGAGTGCTGCTCACTAGCTTTCACGTAAATGGCCTCACTTTTAAGTTTTGGAACTACCGTGTACCACGTAACAGTACTGCTGTACTGCTCAGTATCTTTTACTTGGAAGGTCAAACTAAGTATTTCGTCTTTCTACTTTAAAGCATAATAAACAGCACTGTGTACAAGAAAGTGCTGTTTACGTCAGCTGTAAATAAAATGAATTCGCACCAGAATTTCATTTGTAGACTTTGTAGAGTCCTAACAAAGGCTAGTGAATCTCACATCGTGTCGCTTATAGTTATGCAACGTCCAATCTCATTCCTCCAAGTCTCCACACTTTTCTCATTCATTCATAAGGCACGAAATATCTTAACTCTTTTTCTACTAGCGATTTGGTCGCCTTTTTTTCAATTTCCGGAGGGTAGGAGGTCAAATCGACCGGGCTACTCCATATAAGGGGTTAAGAGAGCTTGACTGTAAGAATCGAGATAAAAAGGCGTTTTGCGGCGGGTGACGGAAAAACTTTTTCCACCGATTTTCTCCAAAAAAAGGGGGCATGTAGAGTTGACTAAATGCTGACTAAATGCCTAATTTCAGCTGGCGAGAGAAGAAGAAAAGAAAACGAGAGTTTGGCGGCTTGGATTCCGCCGGTATTTCACCAGTGTTATTGGAATAGGATTTATTTCTGTGTTTGATTTCAACACTTGTTATTTTACGATAATTGCGTAGTAATAGGGTTATTGAGTTAATGAAGTTTTAACAGTGTACCAACCGCTTGGAAATTGGGTTAGAGACAAAACTGCACAATGCTGAGGGTCCAACCAACCTTTCAAACTGATTGTTTGCTGAGTCTTAAGATAACCTTCCACATTACTCATAAATAAGGAAAAAAGGTTGGGTTTTTGATTTTTGTATTCCCTTTTCCATGACAAATACAATCCGCACATGGGCTTTAATTTATGCATGTTTTCGTCTCCTTACGTCCTAAGACGCAAGCGTCAAGTCAGTATGGCTTCTTATTTTTTATTTTGTATTAATATTGACACTTATATACCCTCCAAAGTTAATTTCTGATCATACGATATGTAACCGTGGGCACTTGAGGTAAGGCTGTCGCTATTACTTGGTGTGGAAAAAGTAAATAAAAGTGCTCCTATTTTTGTCGGATCAGATTACGTTCGAAGTGCCATGTTCGTTTCACTTTCTGTGGATGTGTTATCGTTTCTCTCGATTTGGTTTATTCTGCTGAAAAGGTGAGTAGGGTCATATATCTGACAAGTACGTATTTGACATACGTAAAATGGTTTCATAATCTTATGATTCAATTAAGTGTTTTGGTTTCGTTTCTGGATCCTGAGAAAGAAAACAAATCTTGGGGTGTTTTCCTTTCGGCGAATCCAAAATCCGAGATTCACCAGATTTCGCGACCGAATGGAACGCAAAATCCTAAAAAAGGATTTCCAACTGTGGCAACCTCGCATTTTCATACTTTTCTGAATATTTGAATAAACGACTGTACGCAACCTTTTCTAGGAACTTCAAGAAAACTGGTAGGACTGAAACAGGTCTGTAATTAGAAAGTAAACTTCTGTCACCAGACTTGAAAACAACTCGAGCCAATTTCGTTTATCATGAATCTGAGTAATTAAATTACGCAGGCAGATAATACTATGGCTTTTATATGATAGAATACACGTCTAAACGTTCTTATTTGCACATTTAAGAAATATTTGACGCTGCAGAAATGAAAAAAAAAACCGGATACTTCCCTGGAACGCTGTTCCACATCGCGAAGAAAAAGCAATGGCGGCGCCAAAGGTGACCGTCGACCGTCACGGAATGCACTCTCGACAAAAAAACCACTGATCAATAAGATTAATTTCAAATGCTAAAGGAACGCAACAGATCACAAATCCGAGAATCTGGATTTAGAATCGCGGATTTCAAATCCAGTGAATCTTTTCCAGAAAGGATTCATTAGATTCAAAATCCAGATTTGGATTTGCCGAAAGGAACGCAAATTGGATTCTCCGAAAGGAACACACCCTTGTTTTGGCATTGGTTGTTGACTCATGGAGGAACGACCCAGTTTCACGCTTGCAAACACATGTTTCCTGGATAAATCTGAAATCAAAACTTAATGGTCTTCGTTTAGAGAAGCACTTTTTTGTCTAATATTTTATTTTCTGCTACAAAGAGCAACTCGTCCACAACTTAATTATTCCGTGCTCCAAAGTTTCCGTCTTCTTAAATTCAAGAGAAGAAACTGAATTTTTGAATTGTGAATTTTAAATTATTGAAGTTTTAAAATCAAAGTAGTAAAAAATTAATGGTGAGGTGACGTCGTTTCTTGTATCCCAACTAGCTACAGCCACTCGATGAGCTGCTGTATCGGCAGTCTGGTTGAAAGTGAGTGCGGGACAGTTTCATCGAAATTGAACGTAGCAGAAGAGGCCATTCCCATTTCATTTTGCAAAAGAGATGTAAGTAAGCACTTGCATACAACAAGTGTGACTGATATCAGTTCGGAATATGACCTCATTCTGGCAAGGGCAGGAGTATTTGAGTACGATGAGGATTTTTTATCACGAACAACAGTGTGTCCAAGGCATCGTTATCAGCTTGGTGGAGGATGGTATCAAAAGAGGATTTGTCGCTATCCAGAGCACAAAGGCAAAGCCAAGCCTGATCGTAGCATTAGTAAACTACAGTCCAAATCATATTTCATGAGTTTAAATATTTAGCGCCAGTGGGTTCAGGTAAGGAATTAATTTATTATTAGTTGACGTTTAATTACATTGATGTTCTTTATTTAGATAGCGCAGGCTAAGACAAAAGGCTCGTCTTTAGCGGTGAAGATTTGCTATCAGTTAAGGTAAAACTGGAGTGTAAATACTATTAAATGTAGCTGTTTACGGCCATTATCATAAACTTAAATGACAGTGTTAAACCTCAGACGTAAAAGTATCAGTCACCCTTCCCGGGCATTCTTTAGTTATTCTTCACAATTTGTGGAAAGGGAGCTCACTTTTGGACGCTTAGACTTCCGGGAACCGTTCATTCATTTCTAGGAAACCCTTTGATGTGAAATTATATTTTTCCACAATTCGTTTCCCCGCATTTATCCGTTTACCATCGTGTTTTGATCATTAAAGCTTTGTGTTTGATTTTTTTTTAGTATAAGTACCAATAATATATATGAATTTGTGTCCGGTTTGGTGCGTGAAAATTACACCGACCATACAATCTGTCGTTTATTGTTTTGGTTATCAAAGAAAGGGGAAGGGGAGGGAGGTTTAATAGAGGGGGGTTTATAGAGGGCTTACAGTAACCAAAACTGAAAAAAGAATGTTATCCACAAACTAAGGGACAAGTTCAAGCATGCATGTACCCGTCGCTATGCTGCCGTGGGCAACATGAAGTTCCATGAAAAGTATCATGCCAACATATCCTTAACAGGGTAAATACCGGGGTACAAATTTGAGATAGTCACAATATTTGAGGGCATTAATGCTAACGTAAGGTGTAAAAAAAGTCATCAACGTTCGAACTTCGTGTGCTTTCTCCGCCCTCCGCCCCCCGCCCCCACCCCTCCCTTGGTCGGAAAAAGGTTAAATTATGATATTTGTTGATTAGGTATATGCCCTAACTGCCGAAAGAGGCTAGCGATGCTTAAAGGTGACTCAGCTACCGACAAAACAGATGAGGATGAAGCAGAAGTTCGAAAGAGTTCTAGACTTGCTGAGAACAGTCCGATTATCTACACGGATCTATTTTCACCACTGAAAACTCCGTTGCAATGTGGCCGAGAAACCACTCTGGAAGAAACCCCTGGATATGAGCCCTTTGCACCTCATCAACATCAGGCGCAATGCAAAGAAGAAAGCGACTCTCTCGAGAAGTTGAATGACTTCCTGGTGAGCCGTGACTGCAGTCCAGTCCGATATCGTATGAGGAATATGTTGTCTCAGGCAGCAGACCGCACTAAAAAAGAACATCTAAGGAAAGTTAAACAAGGCATTGTTGCTGTCATAGAAACCATTGCTCCTGGACAGGAAGATGAAACCTGGGCAGAACTGATGCGGTCTGGTACACTGGACAAGCAATTTAATGTTGGAAACATAGGGGGTTTGAGGCTGGAAGCTGACCATTCAATACAAGCACTAACTGCTGCTTACCGCCTATCTGAAGCAAGAGTTACGAAAATTCAGATTTTGTCGATAATTGTCAATATATTTCCACAAAAGCAAATCCAGGAACTCCTCCCTGAGGTTACAAAGTACCAACTATTTCCAGCTAAAAAACATCTCATTTCTTGTGGAAGGGGTCAGCCCTTGCCAACTGTTCCAAAATACCGTACTGGCTTGACTATGCCTAAAATAGACCATTTCATTGGGTTTCTTTCAAGTCCCCATTTTGTTCAAGATGTTGCACACGGTACGCGTACACTGAAGTTATCTTCTGGTGAGACAATCAGTATGCCTAATGTAGTGCGCAACATGATTGGAGCTAGAATAATCAAGCAATACATAGCATATTGCAAAGAAACCGGATTCGACCATTTGAGTGAAAGAGAACTGTACAGAGTGTTCAAGCATTGCCCTGCCAAACAGAAGAAAGCATTGCAAGGTTTGGACAACATTAGTGCTGATGGCCTACGCGGAGTTGAGATGCTTGGAGACGTTGTCAGGAAGCTGGGGAGAAAGAGGCAAGAAGTCTGAATGGGTGACTGAAGTAGTAAACTTGTTACTGACCTTTAAGAGCTACCTCAAAAGCAGCTATCGTCTTCATCAAGTTGTCCAGATCACTGCAGTGTGTTCGCGTTAAGTGACCCACTGGATTCGGCATTTTCTGAAAAATGCGACTACTCTCATGAATTGGTGTGCAACGACTGCGGAAGTCTCTATCATCTGGAGAATTTGATCAAGAATGCCTTTTCCGACCAAAGCCTTTCTTTCTACAGCCCTGATGAAAAGGAAGATATGCTTTATGATGTTCAAGTCTGTTTTGAGGCAATCTATTCGTGGAAACAACATTTATTACGAGCGGTACACCAGGACAAGGCAAAGAAAGATGTCTTGGGTGCACTCGATTCTAGGAAGATTTTTGTCACGCAAGATTTTGCAATGAAATTCCTGCCACGACGTTTCAAGGAAACGCAGATGGAATGGTTCGGCAAACGAGGCATAAGTTGGCATATCTCGTACTGTGTACGTCGTACCGGCCTAGAGGATTGCGAAGTATCTTTGTACTCACATTTGTTTCGCCAGTCAATAAGCCAGAATAGCGAGGTTGTTGCCGCAGTTATGTATCACACCCTCCAAGAGGAAAAGGCAAGACACCCGGAGCTCAATGAAGCATTTTATCGAAGCGACTGTGCAGGATCATATGCATCAGGTGGATAACTTGTTCCCATACGGCATATCGGTAGGCTTACTGGTATTTCTATCAAGCGCTATGACTTCTCAGAGCCTCAGTCTGGGAAAGGCCCGTGTGATAGAAGTTCCGCCCACCAAAAAGCCCACGTAAATCGGTTTCTTAACGAAGGAAACGACATAACGTCAGCAGAGCACATCAAAAGAGCTTTAGAGCCGCACGGTGGAGTGAGGAATGTTGTGCCATATGTAGTGGAGTGTCCAGAGTCGACAAATAGATCCGGCGTGCCACGTATTCCAGACGTGAGTCTTCTTCATAATTACCAATATTCTGATGATGGCTTAAAAGTCTGGAAAGCGTACAATGTTGGCAGCGGAAAATTGTTGGCATGGGAAAATCTTGACAAGGATGGCAAGATCCTACCAACTGAACTAAAGATCACTGAATGTGCATCACATAGAAGTCATGAGTGTGTTGACCAAGATAGCGGTTGCAAGACGGCAGAAATGCCTGTTCCGACAGAGCCTGATACGTCCCTTGGGGAACCCCGAGATGAAGACATTGATCGTGGTTTGTTCAGCTGCCCGGAAACAGGCTGTGTCAAACAATACATCACAATGGGTAAACTTGACAAGCACATTGCGTCAGGAACACACACCATAAAAGACGTTTCTGAACCACTTGGTGATAGAGTTATGAAAAGATGGGCGGAAACGCATGGAAAATTCTCAACTGGGAATCTTTGCTCGCATCTGGAAACCAAGCTCTCTCTAGCGACCTCACAGCAGGTTCTTCAGAAAGGGTGGGCATTGAAGGAACCTAAGCGAACAGCACGTTTTCCCGACAAGGTCAGAAATTACCTCCAAGAGAAATTCGACATTGGTAATGTTACAGGCCATAAAGGTGATCCTGTACAAGTTTCTCTTAACATGAGATGTGCAAGAGACGAGCAAGGTAAACGTCTGTTTACCGCCAGCGAGTGTCTCAAGACGCAGCAAATTCGTTCATTTTTCTCCAGGCTGGCAGCAGCAAAGAGGAGCAAGGTACAGAACCCAGCTGATCTGACGGAGGACGATATACGGAATTTGGAAAGTGATTGCCAAGCAGAGCAGTATGAAACGGAGCTGCAAGAGTTACGCCAAGGCGTCGTTAGCGAGGTTGCAGAGAAGCATCCTATTTATTATGAAAGATTCAATTTGTGTGAATTAACTCGACTAAACAAGTTGTCAAAATTTAAAATAGACATGCTTGTTAAGATTTGTGAGCATTTTGAACTGAACATTACGACTGTTTCCAGGAAAAGAAAGGAGAGTTTGATTTCCAAATTGAAAGAACTCATCGGCAGTTGCAGCTGCAATGTTTAACTATCTCGACAGGTGTTGGCAGAGGTACTGTCGGGTAACAAATAGAACCTAGAAACTGAGGCACTGTTTACACGGACGCGTTTTCATTTGTAACCGCATCGGTTTCGATACGGTTACGCCTTTCGTTTACACGGCGCCGGTCGAATTTGTTAACAGCACCGGGTCGTTTTGAAAACGCTTTCAAAAGTGGAGCGTTTTCAAAACGATACGGTTTAATGGGTCGTGTAACGGCGAAACCGCATCGATTTAAAAACGGTGACTTATTTTGGCGCGAAACTGCCTGGCTCGCGAAGGGTAAATATGGCGAGTGCAGCGCTTTGATGCACAATCACAATTTGAGTTCGCTTTTTCAGCTTCCATATATTCTACTCTCTATAAATCGAGGGGCACATCATAATAACAGGCAGAGATTATTTTCACTACTGTTTAAGTACTGTTCATAACTGTGATGATCAGTCACACATTTAGGCAGAGATGTCTTGAAATATTGACTTTTTCGTCGATACGCTCCAGAGTAACGAAGAGAAAAGCAAATCGACGATTCTGGATTCGGCCTGGGAGAACTCGTGTTTGGGGGAACAACGTTTTGGGCGGAGTTATGCTTCCAGAAGAATGCCTGAGAATGAGATCACCGTGATTTAAACGGTTGGATAGGTATGGCGCTCATTTACGGACAAAATTGTACGTGTACATTTATCAAATTTCTGTTCGATTTCATCATTGTTATGAGTAATATATCAAATTTTAAAGATGTATAAATCAATTTTGTGTGCGATAAATCGAAGTTGTGCAGCTTTTATCGATTTCGTACTCAGATTGTATAGGTCATTCATGCGTGACAACTACAGCTAAAAGATACTGATAAAACTAAAAGATGAGGAAGCGGAAATGATTTGTGAAACAGGAAGTCAGTCGATCGTACGTTTGGAACTCCAAAAACCTGCTTGTATACTTCCATTCACTGAAAACTAAATTATATATTCTATAAGAGACATAGGACTAAAAGATAAATCACGACTACAGCTAAGTCATTTCTGACAGATGATCTTAACCAAGCGGAAATAGAATGACCACAATCTGATTGCCCGTATGACTCGGAATGCAAGGAGTTTTGCCAAGATGGCGGACTTGCTGGATTGTTTATAGCAGCATGCAAGGCGCACGGATTTGGCTTCCCAACCTCGAGGGATTTTTTGTTTCTCTTGGTAGGCTACTCGAAAGTGCCCAAGGCCAAAGGAGCGCTGCATCATATGACTCCGCAGAATTTTTTAGGCGCCGCTTACAAGTAAATGAACGAACTCTTGGTATTTTAACTCTAAGGATTACGGAATCCTTCCCAAATGAAGTTGTGTTAATATCGGATCTGAATGAAATTGTCTCTATTATAAACAACCTTACAAGGGATTTTGAAAGAATTGTGGAAGACTTTGAACGTAATACTCCACCATTGCCACAATGTAACCAGTGTCTTTTGGCTGTGACGAGAAGTGGGTTAGTTGGCAGACCAAGGCTGCAAGTGTTACAGGAACAGCTTGAAACCTTGCACAATGCGGCCGGTTTTCGTTGGGCTGACGTCGGGAGAATTCTTGGAATCTCCGAGCGAACTTTGCGCCGTCGTAGACATGAATTTGGGTTGCCGGTTGGTATGGGGGAGGATTTCAGTGATCTATCTGACAATGAACTTGATTTCAACGTGAGGGAAATTCTTCAGGCGACACCAAACGCTGGTCAACGCCTGGTGGAAGGGGCCTTGAGGCACAGAGGCTTGCGAATACAGCGCCGTCGTATTCAAGATTCTATACGGAGAGTGGATCCTGTTCTAAGCACTTTAAGAGCAGCACAGCAGATAATTCGTAGAGTATACAGTGTTCCTTGCCCTAACGCTTTATGGTAAGTTTTGAAAAGAAGGAAAAACTATTTTCGTCGTCACCTCTCCTACAAAGTATGACGATGTATTGCTATGTATTGGGAATTGTATTTTCGAAGCAGCAAACAGATTTCACCAATCCTGGTATGTTCAAGAAATGTTGTAAAGGGGGAGGGGATTCCCCTTGGGTTTGTATAGGTGGTTTTAGCGCATAAGATTATATTCATATAGAGTTATGCGCTCTATAAGTATTAAAGATTATTATTGTTATTATATTTTCACTTAACATCATCGCCGCCATGCTGGTAGACATAAACAACAGATCTCTCATTAGCTGCTTTAGTTCGTCCACCACCATTTGTTCGTTTCACCATTGTTATCTGTGTCTCTAGAGATTGCCTGCAAACCACCTATTCTAATGTAATGATATTCTGCCTAATAATTTTCCCTTCTCATTTCTTTGGGTGCTAAATCATTGCAGCTAGTGCTGTGTGCGTTACTTGAGAATGTCTCGACTAATTTTGAAATTGGCCAATTTGAATGTGGCCTTTTACTTTTACCAAAACAAAAATAGTAAGCTGCGTGACATTTAACAACTAAATGACACTGCTTTCTAGACAAATGTACATTAATACAGCAAATTGTAGCAAGTGATAACTTTGCCTTGATTGACTTCAAAACGAGTGATGAAGTGATTTAAGGCTCTCTCAAAGTGGCAACTGTACTGGATTCTATACTTATACGTCCATTTATTACATACAGGCACATTGATGGGAACCACAAGCTCATTCAGCCATATGGGATTGTCATTCACGGAGGTTTAGATGGCTTTTCAGGAATGATAGTCTTCTTGCAGGCCTCAACCACAACAGGGCTTCTACTGTGTTGCAATATTTTCAGTCAGCTGTTAATCAGTACAATTTGCCGTCAAGAGTTCGCAGTGATCTGGGAATGGAGAACATTGAAGTTGTTCGCTTTATGCTGCAAGCAAGAGGCCTTAATAGGGGCAGCCACATTACTGGGAAATCAGTTCATAACCAGAGAATTGAGCGTCTCTGGTGTGATGTCAACCGTATAATTGTAAGCCGCTTTTTGAATATCTTCCTCTTTCTTGAGCAGAGGCAAATTTTAGATCCCACAGATGAGGTGCACTTGTTCTGCCTCCACCTTGTCTACATTCCACTGATCAATGTAGCTGACAAACTTGGACCAACTGAAACTACACACCGAAACTGCTTTATTAGGAATCTTCCGAACGCATCCGAGTACAACTATGTTGATTACAATGACTTGATGATTTTACAGACTTGTCGATTCGATTGAAATGTTGTTGAGATGATTGAGATGACTGAGATGATTGAGATGATTGAGATGGTTCGAAAATGTTTCCTAGCAGTAGCTTGAAATGAAAACTTGAACGCTGAGCTTTGACGGGTAGAATATTCTGGTTGACTTGACTGCGGATTAACAGAGACTAAACTGAAAGGTTGAGGCGCGAAACTCTAAAATATATGAGCCCACGTGAGCTAAAGTATGCTTCTATGCGTGACTAAGCACGGAATGTGGAAACGCACGTTTGAATCTAACATTTCCGGCCCCTAAATGCGCTAACGAAGCATTTATACTAGTGCACAATGGATTCAAACGTTAAAATGAGCAGCAATAGTTTCGAATATCTCATGCAAATGTTCAAACACGACAGTCAATCAATGCAAGCTTGCACTGAGCCATTTATCCTCTCAGGAACTTCGTCTGCAGCTTCCAGTAAGACTATCTTGTCGATGGGACGTTCCAGTACAGTAGACTTGGTCTTCAACGTCACGCTTCTGACAAAGCCATCTTTCTTGTTCCTCTTTACCTCCACAATGCGACCAAGCGGCCACAAGCCCCTTGGAGTCTTCTTATCTGCTAGAAGTACAACATCCCCAATCTGGAAATTTCGCATTGGCCTGGACCACTTTTGCCTCACTTGTAGACCGGGGAGATATTCCTTCATCCATCTGCGCCAAAACACATTCGATAAGTACTGAACCTGGCGCCACCTCCGTCGAGAGTAGAGATCTTCCCTTGTAAAGATACCAGGAGGTAGCGACGGTCCAGACCGCAGCAGAACGAGGTGGTTAGGGGTAAGCGGTTCTAGGTCTCGGGCATCGTCAGAAACCTTCGTCAAGGGCCTACTGTTGACTATGGCCTCCACTTCGCACATTAGGGTTGCCAGCCCTTCGTCATCAAGAACCTGCTCTCTGACCAATGCGTTCAACACCTTACGGACTGTCCGTATACAACGTTCCCACGCGCCACCATGATGCGAACCTGTAGGGGGGTTGAATATCCACTGAACATTTCTTTGAAGGAGGAACTCTGTGATTTTCTCTTGATTCCAGTTGTTGATGGCGCGTCTAAGCTCAATTTCTCCTGACACGAAATTCCCACCGTTGTCAGAACGCACCTGTTCCGGGGTTCCTCTCCTTGCAACGAAGCGTCTGAAACTGTTTAAGAAGGAATCGGTATCCAAACTTTGGGAGACCTCAATGTGGACCGCAAGTAACACCAAACATGTGTAAAGTACACCATATCGTTTGACTTCGCTTCTTCCACGACGGATCAGAAATGGGCCGAAGCAGTCAACGCCGACATAAGAGAGGGGTGGTTTGTCCGGTGTAATTCTGCCCTGGGGTAAATCTGCCATCTTCTGTTCGCCAATCCGGGCCTGTCTTCTCTTGCAATCAAAGCAAACACTAAGAGACTTTCGCACCGCCGCTCTGGCACCAACAACCCAAAATTTTTCTCTTAACAGACTTAGGACGTGTTCCACTCCTGAATGCCCGGAAACGTGGTGATAGTGACGAATGATAAGGGTGACAACGTGGTGAGACTTGGGCAGTATTATGGGATGCTTCATATCTGGATGGAAAGGTCCATTAGCTAGCCTCCCTCCGACGCGCAACAGGCCGTCCATCAATCGTGGGTCGAGCTTGATGATTTTGCTTGATTTTCTGATCTGACGTTTTGACTTTGGTTCACCCGTGCTAACCGTCAGACCCGCAGAATCTGCTCCTTCCAGTGTGACAACTTCTTCTTTAAAACACTCTCTTTGGACTTGTCGTATGATTTCCCTCTCAGCATCCTTTAACTCATCAAGGGTAATTTGATCTATTTTCATTTTCTCAGTATTCGTCGCGTGACCAACTCTGCTTCGCCTGACTGCATCTCGGAGCCTAGAGCGGTAACGTAACACCCATGCAATGAACTTCTTCAACCGATACCACGAGGAAAAGCGCTCGAAGATCTTGTTCATCGACCCTTCTTGGATTTCTGTTGATAGAGCGAGTACTTCGGCCGACTTCTTGACTTCCGGGTCGCCGCTTGAAACCACAGGGACTGTAGAAGGCCACACAGGCCAGGCAGACTCTGGCTTCCAAAGAAAGTCAGGACCTCTAAGCCATCGACTGTTGTACATCAGCTCTGCTGCCGAGAGGCCCCGCGATGCATCATCTGCAGGGTTCTGGTGGGTACCAACATGTCGCCACTGAGAAGGAGATGTTACCTCTCTTATTGCCGCCACACGATTCGCTACAAAGGTATGAAACCGCTTGCTCTCATTGTTGATGTAACCCAGCACGCAAGCGCTGTCGGTCCAGAACACGGACTGGTTGACCTGTATGCCAATCTCCTGCCTAACCATACGGTCTAACCGGATTGCTACAACGGCTGCGCTCAGTTCTAGTCGAGGAATAGTCAGCTGTTTAAGAGGGGAGAGCCGGGACTTGCCAATAAGAAATGAACAGTGAATGTCGCCTTGTGTGTTCGTAATGCGAAGATATGAAACAGCACCATATGCAAACTGACTGGCATCAGCAAAATGGTGAATTTGACAGGATGCAACTTCTCTAAAGTCGGCCGGCTTGAGGCAACGCTCAACTTTGAGTGATTCTAGCCTTGGAAGATCTTCGAGCCAAGCCTGCCAGGCAGCTAGGTCTGCATCAGGAACTGGGTCATCCCAACCTAAACCTTTTCGGCAGAGATCCTGCAATATGCATTTCGCCGGAAGGATGAACGGCGCTGCAAGCCCCAATGGGTCATAGACCGAACTTACGATGGAGAGAATTCCCCGCCGAGTAGAGGGCCTGTCCTTCAGCGTTATCCTAAAGCCAAAGGTGTCCGACTCAACATCCCATCTAACTCCCAATGCACGTTCGATAGGTAGCTGATCAAGAAGATGATCCTTCACTGACACTGCTCTCTCTGATATGGGAACTGACTCAATGACCTTCCTCGAGCTTGAGATCCATTTGGTCAGACGAAAACCTCCCTTAGAAAGCAACTCACGGAGATCTGACACAAGTGGTATAGCGTCGACTTCGATTCGTACAGACTTGAGGCAATCATCGACATAGAAATTTCGCCTAACTGTATCTATCACCTCCTCACTAAATGCTGCTTGGTTGTCGTCCGCGGTGCGCCGCAAGGCAAAATTAGCACAACTAGGGGAAGAGGTTGCACCAAAGAGATGTACCAACATCTGGTATTCCGCTGGATCACTGTTCAAGTCATTTCCTGGCCACCAAAGGAAACGGAAGGCGTCGCAGTCCTTAGGGCTCACATACACCTGATGGAACATTCCTTCAATGTCGGCCATCATTGCTACGGGCTCTTGACGGAAACGGGTCAGAACGCCAACCAAGTTGTTAGTTAAATCAGGACCCTGTAGGAGCTTAGAATTTAGAGATACTCCATTGTATTGAGCTGCACAATCAAAGACAACACGGACCTTATCTGGCTTGTTGGGGTTTGTGACTGGATGGTGCGGCAGATACCAAGCTGGACCAACAGGGTGTTTCAGTCGATTCTCAGGCACTCCCCGTGCATGTCCACTCTCGAAGAGGCTGTCCATGAATGATGAATACTTCGAGTATAGGTCGGGGTTCTTAAGGAATCTTCTGCGTAGTAACTTCAAGCGGTGTTCTGCGAAGGATCGGTTGTTCGGCAAACAAAGCTCTTCTTCCCTCCATGGCAGGGCTATCTCATAATGACCCTCTTTCAGGCAGATGGACTCTTTCATAATGGTTAATTCACGGATGTCCTCCTTCGACATTGCTGGCCTATCGTCGTAGATTGAGTCACAGAATTCCCAATTGCAGAACATGCGGAACTGTTGACTGAGTTCTTTGTCGGCTTTGATGAAGTTGGCTGACGGCTGACGTCCTCCCATCCTTCCTAAAGGTCCGTTTACTGTCCACCCGAATACGGTCCTAGTCGCGAAAGGGCCTTGGCCCTGACTCGCTCGCACCTCCAGGGGCTCCAATGCTTTAGGGACGTCGCACCCTATCAGCAAGTCGATCTCTGAGTCGATAATAGGAATTTGGATGCCTCTAAGATAGGGGAACTTAGATAAATCTTCCTGACGTGGGATGCTGTCTTTGCTTACAGGGAGGGCTGGAACTGAGAACACTGTGGGAAGCTCGACAAGGGTATTCTCGTCAAGGTCGAACACTTCTAGGCTGAAAAGAGCACACTCGGTGATGCAGTTGTGCTTGCCAAGGGTAGTCAGTGAAAGTCGCGTTTTCTCTCCTTCCATGCCCAGGATCCGCATGAGCTTGTTGGTACAGAATGTGGTATTCGATCCACCATCTAGAAAGGCATACGTTAAGGCAGACTCATTCGAACCTCCCGCCTTAACCTTTACTGGAATTATTGGCAAAGCGGTAGCTGAGTGGCCGGCCCCAATCAAGGCACATTGTCCATCGACGATGATATGACTGTTTTGGGCTTCGCTGACACCACCTTCATCTGATATCGCGGGACCATCCCCACTAACGTTTCCATTGGATGAAGGCTGTCCATCTCCTCGTATATCCGATAATGTCGAACAATGATGGCGGACGGACGCGTGTCTGCGAGCTCTGAAGCCGTAAGCACCGAACAAGGTGAAATCTCCCCTGAACAAGATACTCCAGATCCGGTAACATATGTCTCGTCTCTCAAGACGGACGAGTTAAAAGCAGAACTGAATAAGCGTGGACTCAAACGTAGTGGAAATAAAAGCGTATTAATCGATCGACTACGAGCCGCCATTCAAGCTCAAGACCAAGACCGTGGTGAGGAGCCGATTGAGAGGAGCAGCTCGAACGCTGAAATGGATAAACGAGAAACGGCCTGGTCTTGTTCTAATAGCAAGCTCATAAGTGAAGATTTATCTTCTTTTATTGAGGCTAAAGTCAAAGAAGTCTGCCGCCTGGAAATTGAGAATCTTAAATCCGAAGCGAGCGCGTCTTATGCAAATGAGCTGGTCATATCACTGCAGAATGAGAACAAAGATCTTCAAGAGAAATTGCAGGAGTTGGAGTCCCACCACATCATTTTGAAACAGGAAGCTAATTCGCTGCGCGAAGAGAACAAGAGCCTTTTAACAGCCATCCGACTAATGAACAACGAACTCCAAAACCCCAATGAAGAAAAGTGTGTTCCTACTATTTCTACAAATTTGCATGACCAAATATCTGAAGGTGTGAATGGTGTGTCACCTGTGCATGACAACGAATCCTCCTGGGTAACTGTTAACGGCGAGAAGTTCAAACAGAGAAGCAGAAGAAAACGCAGCAAAAAGGGAAAATTTTCAACGAACGCAAATCCAACTGAACCATCACGGCCGACTTTTGAGCGAAATCAATTCAGCCATCAAGATCGGGGCACTCCGAATGCTGCACAGCAAACTCAGAATCCTACTATTTCGGTCTCTAGTGGTAATCCATCAACAGATCACATGCGAAAAAAGAAGCTTGTCTTCATAGCCGGGGACTCCATTATTCAACACGTCCAGGGTTGGGATCTATCAACGAATGATAAGCATGTGGCAGTCAAGTCCTTCTCGGGTGCTCGAATTGCAGATATGGAGGATTATTTAAAGCCCTTGCTTAGAAAGGAGCCAGATGAAATCATCCTCCATGTTGGAACTAATAACATACGCGACGAAAGTCCGCGCAGCGTGGCTGAGGGCATTGTCAACGTGGTAACTCAGATTCAACAGGATTTCCCGTCTACGCGCCTAGCAATTTCACCACTGCTATCCAGGTCAGATAACTTAGAATTAAACGACAAAATCAAGGAGGCCAATAAGATCTTAAAGTCGTTTTGTAGCTCTCGTGGGCTTACATTGCTCCGCGTCACCAATGTAGACTTAACTTGTTTAAATCGTAGGGGTGTCCACCTTAACCGCAAAGGGTCTTCACTTCTTTCGAATTGCTATGCTGATTTTCTTAAGTCTAATTGAATATTTGGTAGTGAGCCTGCTATCCCTACCTCGTCCCGGTCTAATGAAAATTCTAACCGGGAACCTGGTCATGACCGTACATCTGAACCAGACCTAACTTTCGGTTTACCTAAACTTAAGGGCTTTAAAATTGCATTTGTCAATATTGTCAGTTTGCCTAAATACCTGGACGAGCTTCGCCTAAGAATGCAATCTCAGTCATTAGACATACTAGCCTTAAGTGAGACTCGTCTTGACAATACCTTTACTGATTCTGCAGTGTCAATAGAAGGTTATACAATTGTTAGGCGTGACCGGTGCAGAGGTGGTGGTGGTGTTGCCATGTACATTCGTAACGTTATCGATTATAAAATCAGATCCGACCTTTCTGATCCAGATCTTGAGTTCTTGTGTATTGAAATTCAAAAACCCAAGGCCAAGCCATTTCTTCTTTCAAACTGGTACAGACCTCCGAATACACCAATTGAGCTTTTTGTTAAGTTCGAGGTCCTTCTGGGAAAGATTGAAGCGGAAAATATTGAATCAAATATACTAGGTGATTTAAACTGTGACATGACGGCAATTACCCCAGCTAATGAAACTAAACACCTTATTGAACTCTGTGAATCGTATCAATATGCTCAATTGATTAAGGAGCCTACACGCGTCACCTTAAGTTCTAAATCACTTATCGACTTATTTCTTACCAATGAGCCCGACAAATTTGTTACATCAGGCGTGTCTCATATTGGTTGCAGCGATCACAGTCTAATCTATGTCTCTAGAAAATTAACATGCCCTAGGTCGTTCCCGCGAATCATTGAATCGAGACAATACAAAAATTTTGTGCCCGATAACTTTATGAATGACATGGCGCTGGTACCTTGGGACATAATAGAGCAAATAGATGATCCTACTAGAGCGTGGGAGGTGTGGAAACAATCATTTTTAGCAGTAGCCAACCTTCATGCACCTGTTAAGAAAAGGAGAGTTAGAAACTCTAAGGCTCCCTGGCTCACCCCTGAAATCAAGCGATTGATGTGGGAAAGAGACAGAATAAAGCGAATTGCAACCGTCACCAATGATCAGTTAAAATGGGCGGAGTACAGACGACTTAAGAATCGAGTAAACCATTCTATTAAGGCCTGCAAGAAGAATTACTATCATTCTTACTTCAAGGATAACGTTGGAAAAGCAAAAGCGACTTGGAATGGAATTAATACAATATTATCGCGAAAGAAAAACTCTGCCCCGGCGTCAAAACTGATTATTGGTGACACGGTGATAACGGACCCCCATGAGCTAAGCAACGCTTTTAACAGGCATTTTACCGATATTGGCCCCAATTTAGCGGCAAACATAAATCCCCCTCGAGTCAGTTTTCGTGATTTTGTAGAATCGTGTGAGAGCACCTTCCAGCTTGAATTACTTACTACTGACGGACTGCGCAAACTTGTGAACGATATCCCTGTAGGCAAGGCTGATGGCCTCGATGGTATTCCAACTTGCCTCTTAAAGTTATCATTTTCATTCATTGCGTCTTCCCTGACACACATTTTTAATTTAGTTATTTCTACTGGAATCATTCCCAAAGACTGGAAGAGTGCTAGAGTAACTCCAATTTTCAAAGCTGACTCGAAGGTTGACCCAGCCAATTACAGGCCTATTTCTGTACTTTCTGTAATAGCTAAACTCTTTGAAAAAGCCATTTTTAATCAGGTATATACATATTTAAATGACAAAAAGTTACTTTCGAAATATCAGTCTGGCTTTACACCTATGCACTCTACTCTTACAGCTCTTATTGATATCACAGACAATTGGTATCTTAACATTGACGATGGTTTGACAAATGCCATTCTGTTTATTGATTTAAAAAAGGCATTTGATACTATTGACCATGAGATCCTTCTGTCAAAATTGGAGCTGTATGGGTTTAAAGGTGCAAGTCTTAATCTTTTCCGAGACTACCTCTCTGATAGAACTCAGGTTACAGTTATAAACAACGTAAATTCTGAAACTAGCTTCATAAGTTGTGGGGTGCCTCAAGGCTCAATCCTCGGCCCCCTACTATTCCTACTGTACATTAACGATCTCCCAAACTGTAACCTTCTATCAGATGTGAGGATGTACGCCGATGACACTAATCTTACGTTTGCCTCCAAAGACCCTGATGAGCTGTTTTCATCCCTGACTCACGATTTAGGTAATCTGAAACAATGGCTCGATTCTAACCGTCTAAGTCTTAATGTCCTCAAAACTAAGTGTCTGTTTACAGGTACAAGGCACAAAATCTCCTTGCTCCCTAGTGAACCTCACATATGCCTTGATGGGCATTCAATTGAACGAGTCAATAATTACAAATGCCTAGGCGTTCAGGTTGATGAAACACTCTGGTGGGAAGCTCACATCTCCGAAGTCGTCGGTAAGGTTGCTAAAGTACTTGCTGCCCTGAGGAGACTAAGACCGATGTGTCCCCAGAGTACCCTAGTCACAATTTACAAGTCATTGATTCTTCCGCATCTCGATTATTGCAGCGCTCTCTGGGGCTGCATCGGTAATGGCCTCAGCCAAAAACTAGAGAAACTACAAAACAGGGCTGCACGCATAATAACAGGGTCTAGTTGGGATACCAGATCTGCCCAGATTCTTCATGCCCTTAAATGGAATAGCCTCGCTGACAGACGTGAAAAACAACTGAAATCTTTAATGTTCAAAACTGTAAATAACCTTGTACCCGAATACCTGTCTGATAAATTCGCCAGTGTTAATACCATCCACAGACATAATCTTCGAGGTGCGCAACATAACCTGTTTATTCCGCGTCCGAACACTGAGGCCCTCAAGAAGAGTTTTCGTTATAGGGGCGCAGTAACATGGAACAGTCTGTCAGCGGAGGCTAAGCAGGCCACTACTTTAGATAGTTTTTATTCCGCTATTGTACATTAGTAATTTCTTAACTTAGTTTAGCACTTATTTTAGGATTTTTTAACAATGTCTGTAATTTAGTCTTAGCTTTTATGTACTAGGTTTAATGCGCACGGCTCTTTAGAAGACCACTTTTTAGTGATAAGGATCCCGTGGATAAATAAAGTTTATTATTATTATTATTATTATTATTATTATTATTATTATTATTATTATTATTATTATTATTATTATTATTATTATTATTATTATTATATCCCGATTCAAATGGAGGTACGTCGAGTGCTTGAATTTACATTCGGGAATCTTGCAGAAGCTGGATTTGGAACACGCCCTTACAAAATGACCAGGAAGGAGGCAATTAACACAAAGGCCATTGTCACGAACAAACCGATAGCGTTGCTCTACTGAAAGCATCTTGAAATCTCTACAGCGAACCAGGACGTGATTATTCTTGCATAAAGGGCACTTGGGAGACGCTCTCATTGTTCCAGCTGCATTTGTGGAAACGTTCACGGCCGAATTAGCAGCACCTCGATGGCCTCCCGTACCAACCCAAGTGGCAAAGTTGACCCCCTTTCGGCTCCTGAACCCCTTGGAATCCTTGCTGTTCGCCTTTGGGTCTCCATACACATTTCCAAACACAGGATGAGCCAGTACACGCGCCTTTGACTCCACAAACTTCGCCAAGTCTGCAAGCGTAATCTCTCTCCGAATATTGTTAGTAATATCATCTGCAACATCGCGCCATTTCTGTCTCAATGGGAGAGGCAATCTTCTTACAACCTTCTGTAAACTGTCAGGATTCTCGATCTTGTTCAGGTAACCAATCTCTTGCAGAGTGTTTTTACAGCTTGCAAGCAAAACTGAGAATTTCTGGAGGGCAGCGCTGTCTTCATGCTTTACAGGTGGGCCATTGATTACCCGATCCACCAGGGCGGTTGCTATTTTGTAGTCTTGGCCGTATCTATCCTTTAGTAGACGTCGTGCTTCAAAATACCCCTCGTCAGGCCTCATTGGTAGACAGCTCTTCATTAAAACCTGGACATCTCCACGAGTATATTGGATAAGGTAGTACAGCCGGGCCTTGCTATCTGTAGTCTTCGCTTCAATCAGATTCTCGAACGACCGCACAAAGTTGCAGTAGTTAGCAGGATCTCCATCAAACACTTGCACCTCAGTGCTGGGTAGTGAGAGAGTCAAAGACAGTCTGTGCTGTTGGCTAAGCAACTCTTGCAATTGGAGGTCGCGGGACTGCTGGAAGAGCATAAGTCGTTCGTTGTACTGCTGCTGATCCCTTTGGATGTCTATCAATTCTTGTAGAAACTTCTCTCCGGTGGACGATCCAGCCGAGGATGGACTGTCTCCAACATTAGAGACCTTAAGATCGAAGTTTGGCCATCTTACCGCAAACGGCAAACCGCGGTTTACGGTTAGCGGTTTCACGTTAGCTGTCTGTCCATATTCGGGACTTAAGATTCGCGGGTAACAAATAGCCGGTCGCCATGTTTGTTTTCATTCATTCGTTCACTTCTTTTTAGCTAAGAAATTGCCTTAAAAATTACGTTTCTATGAAAAAGAATTCGATAATTAATAGGCGAAAGAGTTCTAAAAAGTAGTAGAGACCTTAAGATCGAGGTTTAGCCATCTTACCGCAAACGGGAAACGGCGGTTTGCGGTTAGCGGTTTCACGTTAGCTGTCTACCCGTATTCGGGACTTAAGATTCGCGGGTAACAAATAGCCGGTCGCCTTGTTTGTTTTCATTCATTCGTTCACTTCTATTTTAGCTGAGAAATCGTCTTAAAAATTGCGTTTCTATGAAAAAGAATTCGATAATTAATAGGCGAAAGAGTTCTAAAAAGTAGTATTTCCTCTCAAACGTGGGATTGTGATGTTTTAGGGTGCAAAAATCCTCGCGGTAAATCACTTACCTCTAGAGCGTGGTCTAGCCGTACAAACGTGAACCTCAAACCGCAAACCTGACGGCAAGGCGCTGGTCACGTGACTTCTTGACGTTCGCGGTTCGCGGGAAATGCTGAAAAACCTCAATCTTAATCTCTCTATTATCAGGGCGAACGTCTCCAGTAACTACTTGAGAAAGGCAGTTGGGAGACCTGTGGATAAAGTACTGCATTGTCCTCACGCTGCCGTTCTCTGCTCTCGAATTCGGAAGAAACCGGGACAGAAGCTGTATTTGTAGCGACCTTTGGGCCCACGGGTTGAGACAGTTGTGGAGGGTAAGGCTGCTCAGGTTGGGATGCCTGTTGAAGTGCATATGGCTCTTTAGGAGGGCGTGGCTGATAAAGTGGGCGTGGCTGTTGGCCCCACAAGAGAGATGGCACCTGGGAATGAACTCTAGACGACCGTCCGACGCCAGAAGCTTCCAGATCGGCAACAGCATAAGTTCGCTCTTCAGCTTCTACCTTAGCGATTTCCGTTTTCAGAGCCAATTCACGTTTCCTTTGATCAAGGCGTAATCTAACTTCTTCATGAAGTTGCTGTTGCTTTGACTCTTCTTGTTTAAGGCGCAATTCTTCATCCTGTAAGGCTTGTTGCTCGCGTAACGAAGCCGCCTCTGCTGTCAAAGCTGCTCTTTTAACTGCTGCAACCAATCTTGGGCTTTGAACGTGCCGAGCTGAGGAGCCGCCCACCGATCTCGGCGAGGACGCGAGGGAGGCTCGAGATCGCGCGCGAGAACGTGATCCCTCGTTATTGATGGAATCTTCTGGCCGAACAGCGCTATCTGCATTCATATAATATTCTGCGTGGGCCTTCGCGATCCACTGGTCGAGAGTTAGTTGGAAGTTGTCGATCCTTTTGCATTCACTTTCGTAGTAATCTTGCGAATCCAGTATATCTTCCTCGTCGCTCAGCAACGCGTGATAACTATCGTGAGCTGATTTGAAGGCCTCAACTGTTTCCCTGAATTCTTTAGCGATTGAGGACCTCTCCTCAAAGGACAGCGATTGTGACATACGTACAGTAATTGCATTAATTTTCTTGGTAATGTTACCCTTTTCAGCACGTCTGCTTCTACGAAAACGGAGTAGACTTTCATTCCGAATACCTTCCAGATCGAGCGTAACATTCGGTTGAACTCGGCGACGAGCGGCGCAATCTTCCGTTGAACTCTGCTCTGCTGCGTTGACGCCTTCGTCCATTGTACAACAGTTTAAGATTAGAGCGAACAGTCTCAGGCTCCAGATGGTAAGGAAGATAGACGAAGAAACATTTTCGAACAATGTAGCTGACAAACTTGGACCAACTGAAACTACACACCGAAACTGCTTTATTAGGAATCTTCCTAACGCATCCGAGTACAACTACGTTGATTACAATGACTTGATGATTTTACAGACTTGTCGATTCGATTGAAATGTTGTTGAGATGATCGAGATGACTGAGATGATTGAGATGATTGAGATGGTTCGAAAATGTTTCCTAGCAGTAGCTTGAATCTAACAATCAATGATGCAATTAACAAATTTATTGGACAGTGGAATAACCATCCCCTAAGTACACAGGGCAATTTGTCTCCCAATCAGTTGTGGATCCAAGGAATGCTAAATTTCAGAAATTCTGGATACCAGGCTGTGACAAGTGTAACTGCCATAGAGGCTGGTAATTTGGCTCATTATGGGATCGATGAAGAAGGACCTGTACCAGAGATGCAGTGTGACTATAGGGTTGTGGTACCTGAGACAACTGTAACATTGACTAGTGACCAAGAAATGTCACTGCAAGAGGCTAGAGATGCATTTTAAAATCTTGTAACTGGAACATTTGCTGAATGACTTAGACAACTGACTAATCCTAAATAATAGGCCCACTAGCATATATTGCTTAGGAAATGAATTGTGAATTTTTTTTTTTTGTAAGAATAATATCATTCCATTCATAGTTTTGTTTATATGAAAATGTTATTATTGTTATTATTACCGTCATTACCATGACAATAAATTAATCATCACTAAGTGTGGAGAATTTCCTATGAAAATTGATTACTTCCTGCAAAAACTGTTCCCTTTTTTTCAGTTTCTTCTATCTCTCAGTCATCATAATACTGTTTTTGCCTCTTTAGCAACAGTGCATGCAAAAATGGGTTTTGAAACCCAACAGATGTAACAGATATTCTTTATATGATGTAAATATGTTTACCAGTAAATGTCAAAAAAGAAGACATTCTTTTTATTTTTAGGTACCCCCTCCCTGTATTCTCACTTCTTCTGTTTGCCCTATCCTCCCACTCCTCAGCATTCAGTTTTTTTTGACAAACACTCTAAGCATTTTCCACCAGTTTTGGAATCAGAAAACAAACATAATTATATTGTTTTGTTTTTGTAAGACATCAATGGAATAATGATCCAATAATGAAATGGGATCATCTTTGTTGCTTAATTCATTGATGTACTGTAGAAGAAACTGTTTGGCACTTTGCCTCATGGGATCAACACTGTCTTCCCACTGCATATGCAACTTAAGCACTGTGGCATTGACTCTACCAGTGTCTGGAGGGAACACTCGTTGCTGAACATCGGGAACCTAAGTAAATCCAGGAGTGTAGTCCCTGACACTTTCACTGCAGCCAGTCCCTTTCTCAGGTCATCCAAGGCAGGAATTCGCTTGGTGATGACTTCATACAACAGAATGCACTCATAAGCCAAGTGTTGTCTCTCCACTGTTATGCTTATATGAGGGTAACCAGCAGATGCCAGGAGTTCTGAGATGTTCATGGGGCTCAGTGGATTGGTGAAATCCGCCAATGATTCTTCTTTGCAGTGAAGAAGCTGATTTGTAAAAGGAACAAACAATTGAAATTTGTTACAATGCAATTATTAACAATTTTTGGAGTGAATTAGACAAATTATTAATCTATTTAAAGGAAAATGAGTTGCTTGAGAGAACATGTTTAATTCAACCTTCATAAAATATTAGGATGTCAATAAGTATGAAACACCATGACTATCAGGGCAAACCTGACTCATCTTTTCCTTTAAATCTAAGTCAGGAATGTCATCCAAGGTAACATGTTCCACTGCTGAATCACGACTACCAGTGGTCAGATATGAAACCACTGCTGGAGACAGGCCTGGCACACCATTGCAGTCATTCAAGATGGAATGGAGAATCATTTTTCCAGCCAGGACAAATAAACCACTGGATAATACATCATAGTTGTGGATTGGTACTAGATGCCCCACTACACCCTCAAAGAGATTAATGGCTCCTCCAGGACCCTGCTTCAACCTTTCCATCAACAAATGGAAATATTCCCTTGTTATCCCGCCAGCATCCACACCTATCTCATCTATAAATTCAACACACAGGCATTTGGTTATGTCAAATCCAGGGTTCTTATATTTTCTGAGCATTTGCTTCAAAATATCTCTATCCCTGTACACCTGCACATCCAGATCACACCCAAATGGCTTCACAGCTTCTCCAATAAATGCTTTGAGTGAACTCGCTGCATCATTTCTATTTATCAGTGCTGAGTGCGCCACTGCTAAAGGTGCATCCCACATCCACTCTTCATTATCTTCTTCTGTGAAATGAAAAGAACACTTGAAATAGAATAACAGTGGTCACCTTGGAAAGTTCTTGACTTTTCAGCTTCAAGTAATTGTAAGAATTAATGGCTCCTTTTTTCCAAAGAAACAAACAGCCTTCTATCTTGAAAATGTGATTGCATTCTTTGCACATGTCGGCTTTCTTTCGTTCTAAAAATTCAAAATGGAGTCAATCCTTTGACACCTTAAATTTCTAGGGACCTGGTAGTGATTAAAAAGGTTCTAGTAACATATTACAAATGTGTGTTTTTCTCTGTTTTTTTTTTTTGTTTTTTTCAATGAAACTGGCTGTATCATTTAACCATTGCTACATTCAATTAAATTCATATGAGCACACCTGTAGTTTCAAGAAGTTTATTGATTGCCCTTTTTAAATCTAAATCAGCACATTCCAGAGTCTGCTCAAGCTGCTCCTGTGCCAAGTTTGGAAATATTTCTCCCAAGATGTTCACTTTGCCTTGTTTGGACAATTCATTTGATGTTGTGGACTGGCTTATGGTACCCATGGTAGCTTCATTCTCGGAACTTTTGGAAACTACATCACAGGATAGAGGATTTTCTACCAGACATGGAACTTCATTAGGTTGGTGCAAACTTGATAATGGAACAGCATCTCTGCTTGTACTACTTGGACCTGGCCTGACATCAGCACGAGTGACAGGAAGCAATGTATGGCCCTCCAAGTAATCTCTGATGTCATTATCATTAGTGCCAAGCACAGGACTGTCATCATCTTCACTCTAAAAGGCATATACATGTATCAAGAAAAATACGTGTCAAAACTGGTCTACCAGAAGCACAACTTTTGTGTACCATGTGATCTGATCTAAAGAGAGATTTGCAAAATTTAGCTTGCCATGAATGAACATTTCTATTTAATATATACTGTTTGTATAAAAATGAAATATGAAGCTATGCTTGTTTGAGATTCTGCTATACATGACTTGTCAGATGTTATAGAGAATGCAACTTAATATTGTGTTTAAGCATACATGCATACAAACATTATACATATACACAGACAGACAGATTTAGACTTTCTTTCAGTTTGTATTTGTTGAGTAGCCAATTGACTTATTTCTTCGAGGAAATTAAAAAAAGGACATAGGAAAACAAATACAGTAAAAACCCACATAAAATTAAACCTGTGATGCTCTGTGACTGGCCGAAATGGTTCTGACATTATTTCATTTGATGCATAGAGAAATCAGATTGAAAAGGTTCTAATATTTCAATAGGTTCTTACCTATAGGGTGAAAACAATATTACCAATTATTATTTTAGATATGGTGCATCTACAGTTCCAAAATTTGGTCTAATAATCATACTAAACATTTATTTAATGAACTAACTGTACAATTTGTACAAGCTTAATATTTATGGAAGTTTTATTGCGATTCTATTCCCATAAAAAATGGATTGGAGATAGGACAGCATGCCTAACCGCGAGAAAGTCATTAAACTGTATTTCTTGTGAGAGAATAACAAGCGGGCATTTTCTTAAAAAAAATATTCAGCAATCACCTTTCTGTAACTCAGAACTTCCATAGCTCGTATGTAGAGTGGTCCCTGGCCTGAGATGTGTCTCATAACGCGGGCATTCCTCTCCTGACCTCTTTGTACTTGCACAGGCACAACGTTGGAACCTTAACTCTTTACAAACTCAAACCTAATAAAAAAACAAATTAAGTATCCTTTAACAAGCGCCTCTCTTGGCCAGCCCACAATTTTGTTCATTCACAAAGGGAAGAGGGGCCGGTGGAACATTTTTTTTTGACAACCAGCGAGAATTTTTTCTCTCTCCATATTGGTTTCTCATGACTTGTAGTACAATGGTGTAAGGTTATTAGTTTCTGGTTTACTGCATATCATCTTACATTCTTTAAACAAGTTTAAAAATGGTTAAACTTACAGGATCTCTTAACACGGTACGCAACATCGTTTTTAAGGTCCCACAAAGTGAAAAGATTACAACTTAAGAACTTCAGCTTAAGCTTAACTTAAGCTTACATAAAGCCTGTCACTTACCAATGTCATCTCGATTCGGTTGTTCAAGCGCTTCCTTAAATAGAGAGGCCAGCTCAGAGTAGAGGCGAGCTTCGCTCCAGTTCTTATCCAATTTGAAGGCGTCAATGTACAGTCCTCTCCTAACTAAATCCCCTTTTGTGGCACCACGTGGAACTTGCGACCAGTCAGGGTCTGGTAGTAAACAGATGTCTTTGTACACGAAGTCCGGTTGGCTTTCAGCCCTTGGACGAGAGGGATGACCATTCCTTCTTCCTCCCCCTGGCCATCTACCGACCTGCCTTTGCACTGGGCTGTAGTTTTGCCTTGGGTTATAAGCAACGGAGGGCACAACTCGAGTCGTCGACGTAGCCGTAGAAAAACTAGCACTTCCCCGGCGACCTCTCACTCCTCTCGGAATCTGAAATCTGGCGTTCACTTCACTTTCAACTGAGGTAAATTCGGAATTGCCACTTTCCTCTCCTGTTCCTCCTGAGTTTGCTGATTGTGTTTGTAAATTCGTTACGGCGTGTAGAACACTCCTAACAAAATCTTGGACGGAGTTGTTTTCCCGATCCGACGGCCGATCCGCCATGTTTTTCTTGAACTTTGCAAAGCACGGGAAAGCGCGGGAAAAGTGCACTACGTCAAATCATTTCCGGTTAAAGATCGTAGAAATTTGCTTTCTTGTTCCTCGCCTTTTAGCTGTAGTCATGATTTATCTTTTTAGTCCTATGTCTCTTATAGAATATATAATTTAGTTTTCAGTGAATGAAGTATACAAGCAGGTTTTTGGAGTTCCAAACGTATGATCAACTGACTTCCTCTTTCACAAATCATTTCCGCTTCCTCATCTTTTAGTTTTGGCTGTAGTTGTCACGCATGAAATAATCTGAGTACGAAATCGATAAATGCTGCTCAACTTCGATTTATCGCACACAAATTGATTTATACATCTTTAAAATTTGATATATTACTCATAACAATGATGAAATTGAACAGAAATTTCATAAATGCACACGTACAATTTTGTCCGTAAATAAGCGCCATAGATAGGTTCCGTGTGAACACTTCGAAACCGTGTCGTTTTTGATGAGGTTTCGAGGTCATTAAGCCGTGTCGACTGCAAACTGCGTCCGTATAAACGATGCCTGAGAGAAAACCTTATCTACTCATTGCACATGCTTCAGATACCATAGAAATGGAGTTGTTGAGTTTAGAATCACCCCAAGTAATACTTAATCAGATAATTTATTTTTTATCGGCAACGGCAGATATCGTTTGTAATTACGTGACCTAGAAAACATGGCCACGTGACTTTATCCTTCAGCATAATACTGTAGATGCACAACAACAGATAAACATATGTAGTCTTGATAGTTTGCATTTACGGTAAAATAGTCGTGCTATGTAAGGAAAAGCAGCTGTTGTTTCTTCCACAGCAGAAGCCAACTGAGATATTTTACCGACTTTTCTACCTATGCGCAGTTGTAGATTACCTTTGCGAACGTGAAATAAATATGTTTGGTGACTCCGTGATGTAGGTTATAAATGCTTAACAGATGAATATTTATAGTTCTGGACCCGGTTGTTCGAGAGCTGATTAAACTTAATCCAGGAGTAGCGTTAACTTTGGTTCCAGTTTTAAACTTTTTGGTTTCTTTTGCAGCTTTTTGCTTTTCAGGATTGACATCCTCTAAGATACAGTTTTGCAGAATATCAGCGTTGAACAACTTTTCCGGACAGAGAAATAAATTCCTGGGTCAATGTTTGATCTTGGATTAGGGCTCATTGGCTTGCGAACAATCGGGCCCTGATATATGAGGTCATATATAGCTGACAGTTAGGTCAAATATAGTCGCCTCACTTGGTAAACATAAGCCGCACGTTGGCTAGCGATTAAAAATACTTTAAAACAAGTATTTGGGCGATCTCTAAGTGAAAAAACCTGAAGATAATTTAGCTTGCTCTTAAAATTTCACGTGTGCGAATTCAGTTGTATCTATGCTTCCATTTATAGAACCATTCATATCATAGTAAGCGAAAGGAAACTAAACACAACAAAAAAATGTATAGTTTTACGTGTCTTTGCGGGGGGTCAGTTGTGTCATTTTTGACTAACTTTAAACTCCTTTAAAATAAAAAACCCAAACCTTTTACGCACTGACCATTTATAGCAAAGTACTAACATTAATTGTGTGTAGTTTTTAGCCATAATTGTGGGTTAGACCACGCGCAAATACTTAAACAAATATTTCACATTTTGCGTTATCAGTAAAATGAATCATACTAGGAACTGATGAAAATGTTGTATATGGAAGTTGACAACTTGCCGCGGGTGTTTAATCGATATTTATAAAGCCAAAGCATGGTTTTGATAGCGATAGAAATTACAAGTGTCGAGAAGTAATATTAGTTTCTCATTAACGAGACAAGTTTACCCATAAATTAGAGTTAATTTTTCACAAATTTTAGTACAGTTATCCTACATTCTTTAAATTCGCTTACTGAGGCAATTTTAAAACATAATTAAATATCTTTCGCACAATTTACATTGTTTGGGACCCTTTGTATGTGAGATAAGTTTCAGGTAATTTGAAGAAATATGAATTTTCCGTACCCGCCGCAGTCAATGCGAATCTTACTGTCAAGGCCTCTTAACACGGAGATTCCGCTGGTCCACAACACCGAAGGCTCTATCTTTGTTGTCACGCTCGTCACGCTAGCTGTTGTTTATTTCTAAACGAACAATGCAGCTACAATTCGTTACTTAGTTGATAAGTGTGTTTTTTGAGCCATTTTCCACCTCAGAAGCCCCCTGCCTGGCATCATAAAACTGGGTTGATGGGTAGAGGCAATCCTTTGAAAGAAAACAGAGGTGAGAAGCAATTTCACACGAAGTGGTCCGCTCGAAGTATTCGAGCGAGTGTTGGCAATTCACGGAGTGAAGTTGTGTCTTTAGCCGTTTATTGAGTGGATTCCGGGACCTGGCATGGCAATTTCGGCGAGTTTTGACTTGTAAATGACGCAATCGGTGCAACATTTTGTCAGCAGGACCGGGAGGCTCGACACGGTCTAAAATATTTCTGAAATGAAAATTGGCGGACTTTCACTCGCCCGGTGTACAAGTTTCCCATAATTCCTTTGGGTCACAAACGCGAAAATGACAGACCAGTGAGAGCAACTGAATTCAAACGCCTTATCCACGCCGAGCTAAAATAGTGAAGTGAAAGTAATAAGCAAAGGACCGCCAACGATAATGCTGTAAAACGTAGGATCTACAAGAGATCTAATCAGCCAAAAAGCCAAAAGGCGGAGTTACATTAAAATGGTTATTCTAAACATTTTGAAGCAGAAAGATTTTAGAATTTCTAAGTGCAAACGTTCCCCATTTCAAAAAACACTTATCGTGACGTCATTAATAAAGAGAATACTACGTGAAAAAAGTTGACTTTGCGAGACACCAACATGACCGAGACTCGAGTAAATATTCGATTTATTTTTCAGGATTAAAATAGTGAGCAGGAAATTGTGGAACAGATGGTAAGACGTGGAGTCGAAGTTTGCTGGCAATGTAGACTTTTAGTTTTAAGAGTAATTTTCAAGACAAAGTTACGTATTGTACGGTGTTGTCCGGGAGCCTGTTTGGTTTTGCAACAGAGTAAAAGGTCATATTCATTGGAAATTAGGAGATTTGGCCAGTTTAGAGGGTGATAGAGCCTAAACAACTGATTATTTGGCAATAAGAATGGTTCATTTCAAACATAAACCGGGATTTGAGAAAAATTTAACCATGTGTCCACGCCCCTTCTAGCTATTTCCCGGGGTTTTCTTCTATCCTATTTAAGCAATCTCTCGCGGTAAATTCATCCTCTCTCATTTCCTCGCGGGCTCTGTTGTGTGTCGCGGCTTGGTTTTCCCCACCCTCCTTTCCTTCAGCGACGTCTACCACTCCCACTCTATGTCTTATGCAAAATTTTTCCTCCCATATCTTATTAGCAAAAGCCATAGTATTTCCATATTCTAGGATAGGTCTCACTAACGAGGTGTATGCTTGTGCTTTAACTCTTTCTGGACACGAGTGGAGATTCCTTTTAATACAGCCTAAGGTCTTATTTGCTTCATTCTTCACATCCAAGACACGAGTATTCCAGTTAAGTGTTTCTGAGATGGTAATGCCCAGATAAGGTTGGTGGTCAACAGATTTTAGTGTTTGACCTAGCATGGTGTAATGGTGTATAATAGGGTTCTTGATCCTGTAAATCCGAAGAACATAACATTGAGAGGGGTGGAAGTTCATTTGCCATTCCTGTGCCCAGGTAACAAGGCTGTCTAGGTCTCGTTGAAGATGAAGAGCATCACTTACCTTATGGACAAGGCCATACAGGAGGGAGTCATCAGCATTAAGTTTCAGATTGGAGGATATGTTATTGCCCATGTCATCAATGTAAAGTAAAAAGCAAAGGGGCCCTAAGACTGTTCCTTGTGGGGCTCCTGATTTTACGTTTGACTTCTCACAAACCAACTGGGCCGCATGAAGTGGATTTCGTAAGAGGGAATAGGGGGAGACTAATAACAAAATCTCATGTCCCAAAGGAGAGGGAGGCTTCAAAAAGGGGGGCTTATTAGAGAGAGGGGGTTAATAGAGACGGGGGTGGGGCTTAATGGAGCTTTCGGCGGTAAATAACCTGAATCCCAAGTATCCAATCAACTTGCCTTTTTAAGATTATTCGGACTAATAAATCTGCCTTTGCATTTCGTTTCCTGAAGATAGAGCGTGCTTTGTTTAGTTAGAAAGTCGAAGCATAATCACTCTATGTCTAAGTAAACGAGGCAAGTCGGAAGTTGTTGACCCCGTGAGAGGATTATGAAACATTACATCATCGAAGATTGGGGACGAAATTTCTGCCAACGGTCTTTCGTTGTCAAGTTGTCCACTGCCACGACCTTATTACGCACGTGCAGCTGTCACCTCATGGCGTGTCCCAAATGTCCGGCAATAGTTTTAAGCTGCAGCAACAGAGAGGCTAATCACCTTCTTCTCTAGTCTTTCCGTGACTTGTAAAACTGACGAGCTCAGTATAGCTAGACAATGCCGGGGAAACTGAGTAAACATCCAGGGCACTCAACAAGTTCATTTGAACGTTGAACTTGTTCCTGTGTTCCCAAATCGTTTCATGGCCTTTAGAAATCATATTTCTGCAGTCTAATATGACATCAGTTTAACTGACGAGACACTGACAAGAGAATTTTAGGGAGTGGAACCTCATTCCCCGGATTTTCGAGTTGCTTTTCTGAAAACGACAGGTAGAGACGGGACCCAGATTACACAAATGTTACGTTTATCTCTAAATTCTAACTTTCTGTAAGACGGGCATCTCTCGAATACGGGCAGCTAGACCTGGTACAGATTGTGTCTGTCTTAATTGACTGTGATCCATTCACCTTATTGTTCTGGCTTTTGGGAAGATCGCCTTGATGTTATTCTATATTCTATAACTCTTACAATTTCCACCTTTTGTGGAGCTACCTAACACTTAAGCAGTTCAAGAGGAAATAGTTACAACAAACACAATGTTTTTCATGGGTAGCTTTTGTAGGGATAATCTGTTGGTTCTGTGTTCTCAACCGGATTGCTCTGGAATATTGCGCCATTTTCTTGGGGCTTTCCCTTTGATTTTGCCGCATTTTGATAGAACGCTGCCCGCACTTCAGCGCATGCTCCAGCATCTCCAGCACGCGCGTCTTTTACATGGTGGAGTACTCCCGCTGACCAGGAACTGAATTCGCGATAAAAAACACATTCTTCTTAGTGCATCCAGTAACTTCATTGGCCGCTTCTATCATGCTTTCTCTTTCTTGATCGGGGTTTTCCATTTTCTAGACTTCATCGTCAAATGTAATGGCGGTGATGATGCTGATAACTGTCATAAATTTAAAAACAATAATACAAATTCAATTATGCAGTCTACATTGAGAAGATGTCGTAAGTCCTAAACCAGTCTTGCGCTTATAAAACATTAAAACAGACTAACTAACTAACAACTTTCAATTAGCAAGGGTAACATGTCTTTCAATGCTACGACTGATGCACTGGTACCCCTCATTATCTCAATTATATTAGAGTGAGGAAGGTCTTCATGAGGATGGAAACGGAAACAACAAAATCCCTGGAAGCAAAGGTGAGAATTCTCATTGTCATGACAACCCCACCTCCCTTCCGCACTCCTCTTGACTGTGAGAATTTCAACTACCCCTGTAAGGAATGTTAGCCAGCCTGTTTACCCACCCTTCCTTAGTTGGTTGTGTTGTTGTCTTTTTTTTATTATTATTATTTCCCTATAGGAAAGACAAGAACATGTTCTAGTCTAGCTGGTAAAACAGGTAGAACACAACTAAGAGGTGGTTGGGTCGACTCCAACATAGAACCTTAGGATTTCAACGCTCTAGTGAATTTAACCTTGTTTTGCAAAGCAAAATGCACTGAGCTGAACTTTGGCCAAGCTGTTATACCGATTTTCTTGTCCCCATAATCTGCAAGTACTAGTTTAAACTCAGTACTCACATTCGTCCTTCAGCATTTTGAGAACAAAGTTGATTATTTCCCTGTACTTTCCTTGTTGAAATCTGATATCATTGGCTTTTATCACCCACACCACCACATGCATCTGATCTGCAATAGGGGGCCTCTCAAACTTGTGAGCACCAACTCCGCCCTCCACTGCCCTCATGGCACTCGCGTGATCTCGCATCAACTCATCTCCTCCTCGTTCTATTCCGTACAGAATGCGAAACAGCTCTCCCGTGTTTGTAAAGAAAGAAAATTCAAATTATCATTCAAGTTTTCAACCTGCTTTTAAAAATTAACGACTTGTTGCGGCTCATTCACTTTCTTCAAACATTCTCCTGATTTCATCTTTTCAGTGATTTGGAGGCAATCCATAAATGAGAAAAGTAAATGTATTTTAAGCACATTTTAAGGAGGCTCCCATCAGTCTCTTTGGCCTTGGGGTGTACCTGCTGAAATGAAAAATTACCTATAGAAGACAATCTCCGATTTCCTTGACACTACAACATCTTTTCGGCGTATGATCAAAGTTTGTTTTCTCATCAGATTTTTTCTCTAATTTGGCCTACAAGTTGTGAGACTTAAGGAGTTCACACTCTTGAAGTTTCGTTATGAAGTGGCTGACTAAATTTCGAGATATGTGACTATTTTCAAAATGAGCGGCCACGCTTTACTGTAGCTATGGTAACAGCTGTTGCTTGGAAACCTGTATATGAGAAAATAAACTTTGATCATACGTCGAAAAGATGTTGTAGTGTCAAGGAAATCGGAGCTTGTCTTCTATAGGAAATTTTGATTCCAACAGGTACACTCCAAGATGCGAGCCTCCTTAAACCATAAAATGGAAGAATTCTAATAACATTGTAAGAAATGTCACGCGAACCTAGACGACAAGCGAAAGAAAAGTGAATTATTTATTGCGATGCAGATGTGTGGCATTTCTTGTTTCGAATCAGTGCTTCTCTTAACACACTCTAAAATGTTTTATAAACACATTCTTAAACAAAGGGTAACGTACCTTTCTCAATGGTGCCGAGATCGAAAAACCCCGCGGTGTCAAATAGCGTGACATCGCTAGGAAGGCCAAAACTGTCCAACACCCTTGTACCTTCATTGGTCTGAGTAATAGCAGGCTGTGGTCGATCGAGGCATTCGAAGATGCTGTTAATCAGGGCTGACTTTCCAGACCCAGTCATTCCAAAGAGAACGATATTCAGTTTGAGACCTTCCATCTCACCAGGCAACGCATCATCACGTTTCATAGTCACCGACTTTGTATTCCAGTATTCTAGCGACCAGTTCTTTGAATCGTTCCTCTTATGCCATGATTGCTTTGGGTGCAGTCAAAACACCTCCCTCGAAGAAAGCTTTCCTCTACCCTAAAGCTTGAAAGGCGAAAACTTCCAGCTACAAATTTAGCGTACGAATTACAGTGCTTTTGACGTCACCACGGGGTTTTATTCCGAGAAAAGTCATTTTACATTTGGCATTGTTGACCAGCTGCGTGGTTTGAAATGCACTGAAAAATGGTCAAAACATAAGACTTTCAACTTTGTTCATATTTTTGTCATGCTCTCAGGATTGCGTTCGGTCGCAAGCATTTAGAAGCGAAATTATGCACGTGACATCGGCTTCCCCGTGGGGTCGACCCCCGGGCCTACCAGGGAGATATGTGGGGGAATACAAAGAGATGGACGGGATTCTTTGCCCGAGGGTAGGGGAAAATGTTGACATTGTTCTACGATCAAAGATTAGGGGGTGGGAGAATTCAAGAGATTCCCCGACCCCCCGGGGAAATTCCTCAAGTTTGCTTGACTGATATTACAATCCCCTGGTTAGCCCGGGGGTCGACCCCACGAGGAAGCCGATGACATGTGCATTACAGCATCACGAATTTTCGATATTCGGTGGACTTGCGTGACTTGTTTTTGATGACACACTTTCCTCGAAACGACGTCATCCGGTATACATCGACAGAAATTAACGCATCAGTGAAATGGAAGCATCCAGTTCAAGCACCGAACAGCACCATCCTGACCACGATGAAGGAGCTAAAGATGATAATACAAAATATTTTCATCTTTTTAACTGCGATAGAACTTACAATTTAGACCTGGTAGAGAAGTTGTTGAAAAGCATCGAAACTAAAATCGGCTTCGTCATCTCTCCTGTTCACTGTTACTTCGACCTTTGGAAAATGTCGGAGACTTGCGACAGGATAAATTCACAACCACAGATGGATTTTGCCATTTTTGTTGTCCATGCTCATGAATCTCACCTTTCAATCAACGAAGACAACGCTGGGATTGGTTACGCAAAGATCTACAGAGCCTTGCTACAGAGAACTGGTGAGTTAATGAGTCGTAAATTTTCTGAAACCATTGCTTCAGGAATACGATTGGCAAGAAAGTGTGTTCATGAGCTACAGATTATTCACTGTCAAATTTTATTGTTGAGCTTCACATTCAACGGTTAGAGACGAATAAAATTTCTTAGAAAACGAGGGAGGAAAAATTCAAAGGCGGAAGTGGTTATTTACACATTCGTCAATTCGTTTCGTTTGTGAGAAGTCGTTGTACATAGACCTTTAAAAGCTGAAAAGAAGACTTACTCAGGAAAAAGTCTTGTAATTCTCCGTAAAGACAAGGACAGATATTATTACATGAAGGAAGCACCAGGCAATGTCCGTACAACAGTTTTTTTCTTTCAGTTTCTGATCAATGTGACCGACTGCATACCAATGAACTGTCGAAACATTGTGTCACATGCGTAAACAACGTAACAAAAACAAAAGAAAAATGCAAGAGGGTTGCCTTTGTTTTCTTATATAAGATTTTATCTTCACTACATTTGAAGCCAATGATTTATGGATTTTGGCTCGGTGCCAAATACTGAACCCCTCTCCTTATCCCTTGACTCCAAAGTTTGATCGAAACCGAAACCGACACCGACTTAGTTTACCGAGGGTGACACTTAAGTAATTCAACTGACAAACCTGTGGCGATCGAATTGGAATTTGAAATGTCGGTTTTTGAGGAGAGGGGAAAACCGGAGTACCCGGAGAAAAACCTCTCGGAGAGAACCAACACTACAAACCGTCAACCCACATATGACGCCGAGTCAGGGAATCGAACCCGGGCCACATTGGTGGGAGGAGAGTGATCTCAGCACTACGCCATCCCTGCTCCCACTAATACTAATCTGTTTTAGTGCCGTTCTCTGATTGGCTACGCTACTCGCTATCCATTCTGTGATAGCGGTTCTCACCAAAATGGCGGCCGCTTCTTCGCGTTTTCGAAGTGTCTGCGAGGAGGATTTAGGGATAACTTACTTGTTTAGTTCTGAACGACTAGTTTGTGGGGGATAAAATTACTGACGACCGACTAACTGAACGAGCGAACGAACGAAAGAACGAATTTTAATACTCAGAAATGATCTATTGGTGTTTTCAGATGAAAGAGTAATCGTTGTCATAGGTGGGGATGACAACTACAAGAATGCAGCTGAAGAACACAGCTCTGTCCTGTCTCGCTGGGCTTATCGGATGGTTTCTTCTCAGTTTGACGAGAAATTCCTGGACGGAAGAAAAAGCTTCCTCTTTTCTTGGGACCAGAGACACAGACCAATTCATGAAGAGGCAATGTTGCACTTCCTTGACCCTGGGAAAGTGGAGGAAAAATTTGTTCATAAACCTCTTCCTGTTCAAGCACCTCAACTGGATTTAAAAGAGGTTTGGATCTTAGATGTAGATGTAGTGTTAACACTATTCCACACTCAGGGAAGAAGTAATGCCACTCCAGTCTGTGTAATCTCTTATTGCCTTTGTTCGCCATCATAACCCTCTGCACTCTTTCCTTAAGGTATTTTGCGGGAAACAACGAGTTATAGCCTGGTTAAAGATGATCGAGTGCAGGGCAAACAATTAATCAACAAAGATATTTCCAAAACGCTTTTATCTCCATTCTTGACTTACACAAGTTTCAGTTACCTTAGGCGGAGAATAACACATCGCTTGTCAGCAGGCCTCGGCGAGAGAAACACCCTTGAAAGAGCTAAAATTAGCCTCCAAAGAAAACGTTTAGGCTGATCAGCTGAATGAAATGCTTAGTTAACGTTTTATCCACGCAGAATAGCGCGTCTTCCATCCAAATAATGATGTTATCTTATCCTTTAACTACCCAGAAATTTAACTACCCAGAAACAGGCTCAAAGTCATGACTGTAATTTATCTTTGTTGATGTTTTTTATTTGTTCTTCGGTTTACTCGCCGCAGCCAATCAAATCTCACGAGAGCAGTACAACAGAAGTAAAAGCCGACACTGACAGAAATCCCTCTGACTTAAAACAACCAACATGTGATGAACTTAACACGCAAGTCAGACACGAGGAAGAAAAGAGCGCTCTGCCACATGAAAACAGTCCTGAACCCAACGAAAAACAACCTGAGAGCTTTGTATTCCTGCCTTCGCCTCAAGAAAAACTGGGAATAGAAGAAGATATGGATAAGTCTTATATTCATGTTACGGACAAAGATGTAGCAAGTAAGCCCTACTTCCAGGTTTATACTGAAGTGCAATTTGTCAAATTTCAGCTACTAGAACACCGAGAAAAAGCAACGCCATGTGACCGGAATTTTTTGTTCCTTTGTTTTTTGGAATGATCTTCAGGCTTAAGGGTGCTATCAATACTCTCAAACGGAAGAACCACCTTGTGAGTCAAAAATATACCTACACCGTCTTACAGGCGTCAGAACGTCAGAATTACGTGAAGTGGGGTTGGCTATTAAAAAATCCTTTAAGATTTAAATTTAAGCAAGAGCTCCATTGACGCTCTTATAAAACTAAAATCGACTTAAAACCAGTGCTACTCATGGGCACTCACTCCGGCGATCCATACTGCTGAAATAAATAGGTATTGTGGTTCCACTCCAGTTTCAAATACGATACCCAAACAGAATCTTTCCTTCCACTCACCAGCCCCACAATGTGATCAGGTTGTCCCAAAATCGCAGCTAAGGGACTCACTAAAGTTGCAATTGACTTCGGCCTTGACCACGCAAATTTGGTTTTCCCAAAACCTGTCTGCCTCTGATAATGTCTCGACAAGTCGATTACACAATCTCCGCGAATGGTTCTGTCCTGTGTTCAGACTATTGGACGTTAAGTAGTGTGGACTCGCGAATTTCTCTTGAGTCTTAAGGTTCGTAGCCCGCTGGCTACAAAATACGTAGCCCACTCTTCCCACCTGCTATCTTTTAAAGTTTTCACTTAGCTTCAGTAAGGTCTTAAGCAAAACGTGTTTCCCTTATAATCTGGGTTACTAATTACGAAACCCTTTCACAGACGAGCTCGTTACACGCGTAAAATCACATCTGACTAGATCTTTTTTTCCAGTGGAAGATGTCGTACCAGCAAGGCGGGAAGGCCTCCCGCATCAAACAGCGATGGATGAAGATACTCCTGCCCTAGTTAAGGTGGCGATCCTTTATCGTGACCAGTCTGACATCGCTCAAATTAAGGATGTGTTTGGTGAAGGCTTACCGGGTTTTTATCCATTCCTGGCCAATGATCCCGCTGCTTTAAAGAATTTCCTCTCCGCCAATCCAGTGAGAGCCTGCTTCTTTGTGCTAGAAGCCGGAAAGATAAAAGAGGAAATCCAAAACGAATCCAAAAGTGTGTATTCAGACTTGCTGAGCACAGCCAGACAGAGTGCTGGTAAGAATGTTTCTCTCCTTATCTGACCAGTAGAGATTAAAGCAAAACTACCGTCGAAACGCGTATAGCCATGTGTCACGCGGCACATTTGCATGCTAGTGAGACATAAGATAATTGATGATTTTGAGATCGGTTTTAGCATCTACGTCAATCAGCTCAAAACAGAATTCCGATACGAGAGCAAAATGATATTGTAGAAGAAGCCAGCCGATTCTCCGTTTTTCAACCCTTTCAATATTTGTAAACATTAAGGCAGTCATTATTTTCAAGACTTCAATTTTGTTTTCAGAGAAGAGAGTAGTAATCATCCTCTGCAACGACAGCAACCAAGTGTGGCAGGATGAAGATGACATCACAGCTAGAATCGAAGAACGTCTTGGCGACAAAGGTATGGTTGTTTGGTGGAAGCGAAAACAAAGTTCTCAGCAAAGCAAACCTCCATTCCTTGGTAGATCACTTTCTTTTCCAAGCCATGGAGGTGAGGCAAAACGTAGGAAAAACGAATCTCTTAGTGTACAAGCACCACCGCTGATCACTTTTGAAGATCGTTTAATGTTAGAAACCCGTCTACGTCGTGGAGAGATCTCATACCAAAGAGAAGATGTAAAGAGAAGACAGGAAGAATGGACGGCTCCCCAGAATATTGCGGACGACTTGTTGACGAAACATCAGTCTACCATCGACGCAGAATTGCGGATTTACAAAAATGTTAGAACTGGAAATCATCTCATTGTGCTGGGAAAGGATGAGGGATCGTAACACCGTAGAAACTGTGATAGGTGCTCTGCAGACGGCTGCCAGTCACCTTCCGAATGTTCCGCGATTCCCACTCTGTACAGGGCGTAACACCCCCCTTCAGAAGACATGTTAGATGTAGACTAAAGTAACACTCTTGCCTGGTAAAAACTCCAGGATCACATTAGAGATCCCAGAGAATGTGACTGTGTTCAAATAATTATTATTACACCCATTTTGAAACCACTGGTGATCCGTACAGTCTGTTTGGTTCTCAGCGGTGCAATTTATTCACGAATCGCACTATTTTTTGCTGTAAATCACATCATTTTTAACCCATCAAAATTAAAATGAAATAACAATAACCAATCAAATTTCATTGATAAATAAATATTAATATTGTCAAAACAAAAAAAATTTGTGATTTCAAAATGGGTGTAATATAGTGGTAATTGAACTTCGTGTCGTGCAATGTTTGGTCTGAAATCATATTTGTGCTCGTTCGATTTTAAAATCATGCGTATGATTTCTGATCAAGTTGCACTCCACTCAATTCAATTACCATTATTTACCTCACAAAGCTGTTTAGATACTTTAATGGCAGCTTGGACGACGGCGAAGGCGTGAGGGGTATGTCTGCAAACCCTAACGTGGCATTTGCAGGAGTTATGATACAAATCAGTGTCACAAGCGTTATTGAAAACAGAAACACACATACTCTCTTTTCCCTGCAGAACAATCTAACCAATTTCCACTAAGGATCACTAAGTGTAAACGATGTATATGAACTAAATCATACATGAACTGGGCCAGTAAGGGGACTTCATTGAGGAGTTAACGCAATGATTTCTATGGTCACACCAGCAGCCCATCAAGGGCTCCTGGTGACACTCAAATTTCACTAGCTACATTACCCATGGGCATACGGGGAAATTTTTGTAGGGGCGCTGAGCGTTACTTGCCCGAATGAAACTTGTATCTCACCGATGCAACGAGATGTTTCGTCGTGACTCAATGTTAATTCGTCATCGTCGTCAAACACGACAAGAGATAAGATTCACTCACTTAAGCAAATAGGAGGTAAGGGGAGTGATTATTTCGGCACCCCCACAATGTTGATGATTGATTCGAATAAACGAGCGCCGTAGGCAGGAGCATCTAGGGGGGTTCGAGGGCATGCTTCCCCGGGAAATTTTGAAATGTTAGTCCTCGGAAATACGATTTCCGGCGTTCTGAGAGGCGACAGAGGCAAACCAAAGTGTTTTGATTGCTGTGAATTCAAGTCAGCTTTCGTAGTTTTCGTAGTTCGAAAATTAGGCGATATGTGATTGAAGTACAAATTTTCTTTTCTTTTAAGGCCGAGACACACTAGGCGACAAGTCGCCGCAACAATTCGCCTCGTCTGACGCGGTGAATTTTTGTGAAAATCGTTGTCGCTGGGGCAGAATTTTGTCGCTGCGATCAGTTGCACGAATTCAAACCAGATCAATGTATGTGATCAATGTATGTGCCTTGATGCCACGTGCTCGATGATCTTTGTAGGTTTTACTACGCCGTTTGGTTTTGACGTTCGTCGCAGAAATTGTTGGACCTTAGCTTGTTCAGGACGCCAAAAATATGCAAGTCGCTTGGTATTTATTTTACAAGCCTTAATTTCTTTGAATTTGTTTCAAGCCGAGCGTTTTGTTTTAGCTGTACCAGCCGCGGTGGTATGTAGAGTAATGCTGAATCGCTCGCATAAGCCGCCTTTTAGTTATTTTTGCCTGATTTGCGGGGAATTAAAACTCCCCAATTTATAACCGAGGGGCTACCTCGCTTTTCCCATAATGTTAGTTCTTTTTATCCCATAAAAAGTAGAGATTATGTGGTTTAATCCGGCTTAGAATTTTCGCCTTGCTTTACTGGGTCTCCACCGATTCACTGCACCCTCGGCCAAGATTTACCAATTTAGTTTGTCCCGGAGAGAGGTAGCATGAGCAGCACATGCGCTTGAGGCGACAATTACATTAGCGTTATTTGGTCCCGCGACCTGCACTACGCAGCCTGTCTTAAACTGATTAAATATAGTTTTAAATTAGGCTACTTTAAGAGTAAGACAGTAGAGGTGTCACAAGGAAGAACAGCATATATTTCAGAAATCTTGAGGATGACCCCATATCAAAGCCGCATTTCGGTAAGTAAATAAACGCTTGAAAAATCGATACTTAGCAGCAATATCATTTTGGGCCCCTTATTAGAGTTGAATACCTTCAAGAGTGGAATACATGCACCTTCAACCAGAGGGGTATCACGATACCACGGTTCGACTTCAGTGATATGCACAGAAGTCACGAGAAGGCGATTTGTGCCCTTCGATTTCTGGCCATTCTGGTGACCACATGGCGCCCTAGTGATCCTCTTTTTACCCCCTCAACCATATTTATATGTTTTAAGAAGCTCACTAGTTAGCAAAGAGAATTCCGGGATATAAACGCCAGGTTCTTCTGGTAACGTTCGTAGCTCATAAGTTCCACGAAACGCAGTTGGCATCTAGTGGCGCAGTTTCGATGTTGGACCGACTGAAACTCGGCGAGCTGACGGGGTGTTTTTCTTTCTCTTTTATTCATAAAGTTCAGTCAAACCGAATAATCTTTGCCTAAGAATCTTAAATGACTAAAACACTGCAATCCCAAGTCGCAGTGATTTATCTTACATTCACCTACAACAGCACTGCGAAAAGTTCACAGCGCCAAAATCCTTACAAAATTAAACAAGGTTTACCTAACGAAGCAGCCACCTTTTGGCCGCTTAATTTTCCAATACATAAGTTCGTTGTCAAGCCAACTTGCTGGCCTCGTGATCTAGCATCACGTGACTGAACCCGATAAAGACTTGAACAGGATGATCGAAGATTTTCTAAATTGTGGCATGCATAATATATGGAACATCGTTTAGAGCTTGCAAATACTGTAGGTATGGCGTTCTGCTTTTCACAGACAAGCGTCTATCGTAAATGAAGTCCAACCGCAACCAGCAGCCGTAACTTGAGTAGTCACGCAACGCTCCCTTGGGAAGGAGCTTTGCGTGACAAGACAGACTATAACTCTCGGTGATAAGCCAGGAAAGTGAAATCGCACGGCAGGTCAACTAATAGCAGCCCTCAATAAATGAAACAGGTAAAATCCACGTCGGGTCGTCCAGTTTCAGCTCTGGTTTACTGAATAGCTGAAACACTATCACGGTTAGACCGGTACACGGGATTCGATGTACTGCACATGTGGAACTCCACGGCCAATCATCCACTTGCGTTCTTGATATGATGTAAATGGTTTCTTCTCCTCAGTTCCCTGCCATCTATAGGAATTTGCAAATTACAAATTGTGCCATGATTTATAAAATTGTTCACTACTTCCCACAGTTACAGCAAGTTGCTGTCATAATGCAGGAAAGAGTTAGCGCGGATGCAAACCTCTAAAAAATGACAGAGTGGAATGGGCCCAAGTTAAATATTCTTTCTTCCCGTGAAGAATCTACTCCAAATGGCAGTGGTCTGCCAAAGAACCTAAAAATATCGTAACATATGCACAACAATGAACGACGAACACAGCTAAAAGGATTCGTTTGAGAAAGCGGAAGCTATTGAGAGAAAGAAAAAAACAAAAAGTCGATCGGGCAGCGATTGATCCGCTCAACAAACGTCGTTAGACTGTCACCATCTGTCTGTGTACAGCGCGCAAACTGTCTCAATTGGCTCGGGTTCCATGGTGATTCCATCTCAGGCAACGTAAACGTAGACTTTTCTGAAAGAGAAACAAGACATCTTCAGCGTCTACATTATGCATACTTAAATTATCCTCTGCCCATCGGGGCGTTTCAGAGATAATTTACAACACTGGCAGAGGGACTTTACCAGACTGCTTGTGCAGTTTACAATGACGTAACTAATGAGTGTCCCCGTAATATGAATATCGAATAAGAACAGATACTAGGGGTGGTCACTGCCAGAGATTTGTTACGTCCCTTGTAGTTCTTTTACGTCCCACAGAGACAGATTAAGTGGAAGTCTTATGAGACAGGACCTACGGTTTATCGTCCTTATCCGAGAAGACTAGAAAGTCTAACCATTTGCAGATGTTATTACAAAGGCAGCACTTTTCCCTCAATTATTTCAAGACCCTGAGTGTTGGTCCGGCCAGGGTTTGAACCTGCGACCTCCCACACGGTGGTTCGGTGCTCTACCAACTGAGCTAACCGGTCGGCGGTCTAAATGTGTTACTCAGTAATACAGCCTCGATTGAGTCACCAACAATAGCCTGTTGTGAAGTAAGACAGTCATACTTTCGACAGCAAAGCAAGGGTAGGGACCAAAGTATCGTAAAAGACAGTAGTTGCTTGATGTGGCGTGAGGTTAAGATGGCGGAGCGAAGGGTTATTGGTGTCAGACCTAACCTGTCTTCAGGTGTCCTAGCTAAGTATTCTCTCTCAATTAAGCCTTCGATTCTCTTCTTGATGACTTGAGGGCTCGGCATAAATCGAGCC
Source organism: Pachyseris speciosa (assembly GCA_016490735.1). Lineage (NCBI taxonomy): Eukaryota > Metazoa > Cnidaria > Anthozoa > Scleractinia > Pachyseridae > Pachyseris > Pachyseris speciosa. The sequence continues at coordinate 242,874 of JAEMWC010000674.1, forward strand.
TTCAACTGTTCCGTCACCTGCAATGAAAAAGATGATTGAACACTAGAATAGTTGCACCAGAAAATCCGTAACGATAGAGCCAAGAAAACGCGCGATTTCTCGCGCAAAGAACCACGACAAGGCCTTGAAATCCAATACTAACCTCAGCAACTAAGAGATTGTGTGGTCTCTTCTTACGAGCCTTCATTATTCTTACAATCGCTGCTTCAATCCTACATTTTGTTAAGGAAATTCACCGTCTACTATTAGCATACTAGCTAGTAATTTCTCACAACGTAAAACGTGCATCTCCTTGCTAGGTTCAAAAAACGAGGCTTTAGGGAGTGGGGCAGAGGAGAGGCCCTCTATTGCAGCCTTTGTACAAACAAACCCCGAGGGAAGTAAGCCCCACCCTGTACTAACCTTCTCATCAGTAGCCCCCCACCTTCCCCCACCCCTGAAGAAACGGAGAATCTGTTTTCTCCTACTCGAACAAACTCCCCACCGATTTAAACCAAAAAATGTCCCTAGGTGAAAGCCGAAATAGGTTCCGCTCTACATTAATAATAACTCAATAATTTCCAGCAGTTATCAAGACTCAGTCTTGAAGAACTTTCCATGTCAGTTGAAAGGATACTCGTGCTTTCTATCTTCGTCGACTTTACTTCTTGTCTCCTTTCGCTCGGGTTCCATTTCACCTTTAGCGAGGACTGTAAAGAAGAAATAATTAATTAGCTTAATAACGAGCTCCGTAAGAATGGAAATCAACACCCGTGAGGTAATTTCTGGCAAACGATTCACGTGCATCGTCTGGGAAAATAATCCCGGGGTCGAAGTCCTACTTTCCACAAATTGGAAAACGAACTATGATTGGCTAACCGCCGCGAACGGAAGTGGCAGTTCAGTTCAGCAAACGTTCGCGGGGAAGGAACGAGTGACGAGCCAAAAGACGTCTGCGAAGGAAGCTAGTAGTCTCCATATGAGCCGTTATTTTAGTCGTCATGCAACACTGTATTTTCGGGGAGGAGCGCTGCGTTACTTCCTTTCCTCTAAACGGTTGTCCGGCATTTTGTTACAGATTTGATTTAATTTGATTAATTCAGTTGAGTTATAATTCTTGATTTGCACGTGACGTCAGAAAAAACTAAAATTTAAATTTTTACTTTTTACCTTCGTCAGGTAAAAGACATTTTAAAGATATTTTCAGCTCAGCAGCCTGCCTTGTTTTAAAAATAGAGCAGTTTCAATTTGGAAGTTTTCCACCATGCGTGACATGTAGTTGCTTGTGAGAGACATGTCATGCACACGAAAATATCGATTCGCCTAGTGTTTTCGAGTTCTGAATAACAAATACGTCAAGAGAAGTGTCTATACGAATGTTTTCAAGTTTAGCAGAGAAAAAATGTATTGAGAGAGAGCCAAACTAAACTTCAGATATTTCAACTGGATTTCCGGCCCCCATGTTGGTGTCCCTCAGAGGGACTCAAACATGGAGTGAGTCTTCATACTAAACACTATAATTTTGAGTGAAACCCTTTGTCGAATAACTCGACTTCGCAATATCGCACAGCCCTAAAACGTGGCCACGTTTATTCATTACTTTCTCCAATATCTCAATTGTTGAATGGTTCATGTCATGGAACAACTCAAACGAATGTTATCACCTGTTCCACTACAAGCCCAATTTGACTCAAGTTATTACCCAGTAACAACGGATATTGAATTATTGCCGGACTTTTCAGTCTGAACCATGATGTACTCATTCTAATACCTCTACACGTGCACACGAGCAGATAGCAGATATCGTTAAAGTACAAGCGTGTTTAGCTTACCTGTTTGAATTTTAACCCTGTGTAATTTGGAGGTAAACTGCTCGTTGACGGAAAATACATCCGTTGGTGCTAAGGGTAACAAAATATATATACATAAAAAAAAAGTGACATTATGTTACCATAAAATACGTGAAACTGAGGCCCCCTCCACACTGATGCGTTTTCGTTTGCGTTTAGGCCTTCCGTCCACACTAAAACACTCAGCGTTTTCATCAAAAACGCATCGATTTGAAAACGCTCTCGAACGCATACTTATGTCCCACATAGTGTTTAAGTGTGGACAGTCGAAAACGCATCGAAAAGAAAACGCTTACGTCACTCGCACCACGTGAGTTCTTTCGAGAATGCGCATATCGTTTAACCAGCGTCACACCATGTCATTCAGCGTTTTCGATCGTTTTAGTGTGGACAGTTGAAAACGCTGCGGAAACGGTAGTGTGGACGCGGAACGATCGATGCGTTTTCGACGACACCAAAAACGAATACTTATGAAAACGCATTAGTGTGGACGGGACCTGAGGAACGACAACGATTACATTTCGGCTCTTCAGAACTCGCTAAAGCAAAAACGAAGAGAAAATAAGTTTTTCTCTTGGCTAGTAAGTGTAAGTTTCCCATAATCCAAGGGTTGCCTTTATCTATCATAAAACGACTATTTTGCATAATTATGTGGTATGTGTAAAATGGCAAAACAAATAAACTGAAACTGAAACTGAACTAATTCATCTTGTTACACAAGAAAACATAAAACAGCCTTTTCACATCACAGTACTTTCAAGCTTGATTTTCGGATCGGATTGAAATCACTGACCGTACCTGAGAGTTTGCTAACACTGGAATTAATTCACGCTAAATGTGTGCAATATAAGTGATAATTAACAATTATTCACCGAAGTGGAGATGCCGCGAGACGGCGAGGTAAATATCCACCACTTTCAGTGAGGTGCTTCATTGACTCTACTTACATATATCTTTTCCTTTCGGATCTTTGGTCAGAACTCTTTGCGTGGGTTTTCCACACGCTAGTGACTGTAATGCTCGATTTAAGTCTCTTTCGGGAATTTCTGTATGCTGACTAATTTCCTGCAAGCAAAAACGAATGGTAATAAGACAAGAACAAATTGTCTTTCAGTCGTGTTTCTATAGTGACTCGCTTTCAAACATTCATTCTTGAGTAACAAAGCCTGCTTTCTGTTGTGTGCTTTCGTGGAAGAGTCGAAGGTGAAGCAAAAAGTGGCCAAACATCTCTGGCACACAGGACAATCATTACCATGCAGCTGCGCACGGAAAAATTCCGGTATCGCGAGGTCATGGGTTCAAACCCCGTTGAAGTCCTAATTTTTTTTTTCAGGCTTCTTTACGCAATTGCATAAATTGCGTTCACAACTGTGAGGATCATTTCTTCACTTCATAAAAACCCTTTAGGAGTCTAACCAAGCCTCCTCCTTCATAATTTTTCCGGTGATCATTCAAATCGCCATTCAAATGACTACTTATATTATTTGTCAGAATAGAGCACAGGAAGGTTCAGCCAGTCTGTACGTACTGTATGTATACGTACCTCATACGTCCACCTCTCTTGACGATTAAACAGCATCAACAAACACATCTGGTACGAAGATACTTGAAAGATGTGGCGGCGGATATCTGAAGGACCACCCTCCTAGAAACAAACACAACAGTTAAAACTGAGTATTTCCCCTGGGCTTCCATCCTTTTGGTGAGACCAACTCTACAAATACACTCAACTCATAGAACTATTTAAAGGAGCACTGTCGCGTAATTTGGGTTTGAACCCAAACATATCTTTGCAAAAACATTAATGTTTTCAGTTTTCCTACGAAGTACTTAATATGTGCATTGAAACTATGGCCGCGGATGATGATGAGGAAATGGATTGCAACATGAAAAAGTTAGGTTAACTTTTTTCAAGTTTCATCATTGTGTCCAAATTGCCATCAAATAATACTACCTTCTTTTTCGTCCAAGAAATAATTAGAAATCTACTTCGTGTTAGACGGGCTTACCGCATAATAAGAAAGTACTTCCTCGCAATTTGAACAACTTATGATAAGAATTGTCGTGACAGTGCCCCTTGGACAAAGTTGCAAATGACTCGAAAAATCTTGTTTTTTAAGGCATTTGCATGCTATAAATACTTGTGAGAAATTTTCAGCCAGTTTGACACCTTAGTTAAGCCGCATTAAAGAAAATACTCACTTTCCTGGAAGGTGGAAACGTTGCATTTAGCTCTGCTGTTCCCTGCAAAAAAAGGAAATCTTTAGTTTCAAAGCTGAATCATGATTAAGACTGTAGAAAGCTTCTGAGTAAGGTGATGGTGTCATAGAAAAGTAACCCTTAATTCAACTGTTTTGTTTTGTCACTTAAATCATTCTTTTTTCCAAATCAAACAACGAGTTCTTAGTTTTCATCTAAAAAGGTTCACATGTCAAGGCTGTGCTCCAAGAAAAATTTTGGAATCCCACAACTCTGAATCCAGGGTACCCAACACCATTTATATTTTCTACAAACACTAAGATTTCCTTGGCACCCAAAGGCAAAAGTAAGTCACCAGGAGCCACCAGGCGCTGCTAGAGCACAGCCCTGCTATGCTCTTGAAGTCATTCTCTAAGTTAAACAAGCAGTAACAGAAATCTTACTAGTTGTGGCTGAAGTGTTAGCTGTCTACCACTGTGACATCCCAGATAGAATCTAAAAAGAAAAAATTCATTTCAATAATTTTGCGTGACTCTGTTGGGAGGTTTTGGTGTAGATAGGCATTAAAACAGATCATCAGTATAACAATTTTGGCTTCTAGTGTTGAATACCGCACCTCTTGAAGCAGTCAAAAGCATGTTGGGCTTGAGGAGGAATTGTGCACTTTGGTGAGGAAGCCTGAGTCGGCCAGAATCCTGTTGTAAGTACTCGTACTACCAGATCCACGCCCATCAGGTTGATCTGTAATGACACAAACGTTGTTGTTCAAATCTCTAGAAAAGAAATAGCATTTCCCTCTTTATCTTAAGCCCTGGTTACACATTCAAACATTGTTATAAATCATTTGTTGGATGTACAATGTTAGAACGTGTAGCATGCAAGTTTGATGATGTTTGTTCAACATTTTTTGCTGGAAGAATGTTTTGATTTCGATCAAACATTTTATCCAACATACAACAAATGTTGAAGTGTGTAGCCACCCTTTCAACCATGTGCAGAGTTAAGGGCCCAGTCTCCAATCTGAGAGTCTAATGGCAGAGGTGGAAATTGTTGAAGTCAGACCCCAAAGTGACATGTTTCCAACAATGTTATGTGCATATCCAACATTGTTAGAAGCGTTCTTACAAAAATGTTGGGACATGTTCTTCTAAATATGTTACAACATGTAGCCAGGGCTTTAGAGGTTTTCATTGATCCCCTTCACAGATGCAACAGCAAAACTTCCCTCACAGCAAATAGCCTTACCTGATTGTTGGAGATGTGTTGTCTAAACTCGTCATTCGTGGATTGCGATAGACTCATGTCCTTAAACATGCCTTCTAGTTTGGATGTAAATTGACAGCCACACTCAGTCTGTAAACAAGAAAGAAGACAATGCAAATAAAGATTCAACAATGAGCAGGGATGGCGCAGTGGTGAGAGCACTTGCCTTCCACCAATGTGGCCCAGGGTTCAATTCCCAGACTCAACGTCATATGTGGGTTGAGTTTGTTGTTGCTTCTCTTCTCTGCTTTGAGAGGTTTTTTCTCTGGATACTCCGGTTTTCCCCTCTCCTCAAAAACCAACATGTCTAAATTCCAATTCCATTCGGAATGCTTGAACATTTTATACAGGAGCCCCTGGCTCGGGAGATTGGGCAACCACTCCTAACGCTATCGAGCTTAAATTAATTGATTTAATTTGATTTTACAATCCCATACAATTGGCTGAAGAAACCGTTTCTTTATCAAGTCAGTGTCATGGGGCTGACATGGACAGGGCACCCTACCAACTAACAAAGTCTTACGACAACTCATTGTTTCCCCGTTACGTTTTAACATTCTTAGTCTTTGGACTGCTGTTTTAACATTGACTAGAGCAGTAAATGGAGAAAGTTGGGTTATTGGTATTTGGGTAGAAGTATTTTTCAGAACAGAACCCTGTAAATTTTGCATGCAAATTGATCATGTTAAATAAACTCTGTGTCATGCTGTTTCTGTTGTTGCTTTTTAGGACTTCCTAGAACACTATGTTATGCCACAAATTACAGGGGCAATAACACAAAACGAAGACAGACTACCAACCTTTAGTTTGGAGATCATATTTTTCTCTGAGTCATCTGAGATGCTTTTCCCCAACAAGAGTCTCTTGGCCAGGTGTTGCTTATAATATCGCTCAAATACATCCTACGAAAAGAATACAATTGCTAGTTAGTGGCAAAGAAAGTAGAAATTGGACTGATGGCAACAAATAAACATGCAAGAAAATAACCAAAAATTTGGGAATGATTTTCCCCTTGCTTGTACAAAGCACATAGAAAGATAACCAGAAATACAAAAGTTTTTATACGACACCAGCAACAGCCACTTACATTACCTTTTCTTGAAGAAATCTGAAAAGCACCATACATTTATCCAGCACAACTTCTACTTCTTGCTCAGAAAGCTGAAAAAAAAAATTAAAAAAAAGAAAAGAAAAGAAAAGAAACATGAACATCACCATCACTTCCACAGTTTTTTTGTCTGGGGAGGGGGGGGGGGGGGGGGTGAGGAAAGTGTACAAATTGGAGAAGAGGGCAAAATTCAGTCACATTCAGTCTTGAGAGGCAAATAACAGCAACTCTGATAAAATTCAACATTTCCATTTGAGTTATTATCGACTTAAATCTTACTGATGGTTCAAATCTAACAGGATGCTAGACAGAATGCGGCTATCGGTTTACTGAGGCCTTCCAAGGGGTGGTCTGGTGTCGCTTTGTAGCTCGTTTAGGACTGTGTCGCTTGTTTTATAAGGGGCAAATTTCGCTGTTGCAATGAAAACAAAGAGGAATGGAAAGTGAAATGTCACCAACTGTCATGCATTTTCTCCTTATTTCTGTTGGCTGTCGCCTGTTTTTGTAGCCATGTCACTTGTTGCTTCTGTTATCAGTTTTTCACAAGACAAATAAATTCTACATTTCTCTACAATGTTATGTTAAAAGGGGATTGTTTTAACCAAGAAATGACAGCTCTAAATGCTTACCCCTTTAACGCCTTTCTTGAGTTTGTCGTCAACAAAAAGAGACAAAAATTCAGGTGACTTTATATTTAGATTAAGAAAATGTTCAAATTCCTGTAAGAGAACAAACAAAAGTACGTAAATATTTCATGCATTAATGGAGTTCCAATAATTCTCTTCAGCAAATAACAATTTCAGAACTAACCAAAGAGATTGCCTGCTTGAATAACCTGTCATTATTGAAGGAATTATTCAAGAAGTGATCAAAGCGGTCTTTCAAATCGAGAAGGCTCTGAGAAGAAAAAACAGTATGAGTAACGTTAACATGCTAACTCCCACTAAGACCATTGCATACCATCTCACCGAGGGTACATGCCATTACCTGGATGTAAGTGATAGGGTTTTTAGTACTTTCTCCTTCTTCTTCCACAACAAGGGCCTTGCCTTGTTCTCGTAAATATCCCCTCATGCAGTCACACACTGTCTTTAGCCCTTCTTTAACTCTGATGAACAAACGGTGCATTCTCGCCAAATCTGAACAAAAACAAGATAATAATAATTAACCATCTGATGTGCAGTAACAGTGACAGGGTTCCAGGTATGATTTTAAGTCAGGGTGTCAACAAGGAATTTCAACGGGTTAAATTCTCAATGCTCCCACAAAACCATTATAAATTTTCTACTAATATGTTGGGTCATGTCGCAGACCTTGTAGGGTTTTTGACCTGAGAGCCCTCTCTTATCTGGAAAACTGATTAACTTTTCTTGAAGTTTCAATCATTCATTTTTTAAAGACCATGTTTTTAGACTTTTATAGGTCGACAGTTTTCTAGTTTTTAGTTTTTAAATGTTGTTGCTACAAATTTGACTTTTCATAATTTTTACCCAAGGCCCTTATTACTCGGGCTGCATGCGTCTCGTGCGTCGCCTGGGTCTAAGATTACCAACGGTTATTCTTTTTCGTCGTCGAGTATCATCCACAAAGTGCACTTCCGGCATTTCTACGCAAGCGCTAACTATTTTTAACAGAGTGATGCCTGTTGTCACGTATCGGAAAATGTCGATTCACCTTGTGTCTTTTGAAGTCTGAACAAACAATGTGTTAAGAGAAGTGTCTATGCGAATGATTGCAAGTTCAACGGCGAGAAGAAAGCTTTTAACATCAGTAAACTTAACTCCAGATGGACTGCCGTGTTTCCTCGTGTCTGCTTCAGTAGACTGCGAGTAGTCTCTAATTTTGGCGATGGATTGTGGGGTGGGCGAAAAACACGTGAGCACGCGAAGTTGCGAGGAGGCGCGACGCGAGGGGAGCGCCAAAAATTAGAGACTACAGACAAAGGGAGTTTGACCTTTCACGGCCAAGTGATTCGGAAGTATAAATCTCATAACAGCAAGAATGATACTTGTTGTCACGTATCGGAAAACGTCGATTCACCTTGTGTCTTTGAAGTCTGAGCAACTAATATGTTAAGAGAAGTGTCTATATGAATGTTTGCAAGTTCAACAGCGAGAAGAAAGCTTTTAACATGACCAAAATTTAACTCCAGATGGACTGCCGTGTTCCCCGTATCCACTCCATTGAGATGTACATTTTGTTGAATAACTCAAGTACGGGATATCACACACCCCTGAGATTTTGTTTGACAGGTAGTTAATTTACTATTTTCCCACAATATCTCAATTTCTGGACTTTAATTTTTGAATGATAAGCGATTAGTTTTTACAAATGTACTAGCGGCTTGAAACTGTCCAGAAACGTTCCTTTCTTGTGTTTCAAATGACCCTGGATTGACGTATTTGTAAACAGTTTCACTCTGCTAATTAATTTTCTACTCACATTTCACCGAGACTCCATTCACATTTATGCGAAAAAATCCTACATCGTTCGATAAGCGTTTCCTTTCTCAAACAATTATCCATCGAAGCGAAAACAAGTGTGCTTAGTTTTTTTTTGGAATCAATACACTATTTTTATCACCTTGCATAATGATAAACCTCTGTGGCCTAAAGGTCATTGTTCCTGCCTGTGACGCAGCTAAACCGGGTTTGATGTCCTTTAGTGGTATATATCACGGGCTTTATTTTTTCTGTTTCTCTTTTTCTTGTTCTTTTAGAAATATTTTTTACAAGTGTTATAATTATTGTTCTCAATGGTTGAGCTGTATTTTAGAGGAATATATGTTGATAGGGGTCTAAAGAAATAGACTCCAACACAAGCTAAACACAATGCGTCCGATGTAAGAAAGACAGACTTCCAGTTAGGGATACAATACTGTTTTTTGCAAGCCCGAGTTTAGGCTAATTGTAGCCTCTTGTTGATAACAGCACTCTTGGAGCTGATGAGGTTACCCTGGTGGGATACATGTACAAGACATAGCAACTGAAAACAAACCTTCTATTTTGTTGTGCTTCAGCATGTGAATAACCCCAGAATTTTCCATTTCAACCACTGTCTTCATGTGCTTACGTATTAATTCCTCTTCAACAACCTACACACAAAAAATAAATAAATAAACTGTTACCAAAACAATATTAAAGGGGATTTTAATCCTATGACCTCTTACTGCACTCCTCCACTAGTTTAATAAAACCAGTATTAAAACAAAACCTCAAAACAATTTCTCATTTACAAACTCTGTTGATCCCACAATTGATTGATCGATCGATCGATCGACTGACTGACTGACTGATTGATTGTATAGGGACACAACATTAACTAAAAAAATTGGTGACCTCTGGTGGCTGAGTTACTGGGACCCTACTGCTTATTATTACTGTCAATCAACCAGTTCTTAGCTAACTTTGTTAAAACAGGAGGTAGTTTATTCCAGTTAGGATCATTACCTTGACAATAGGTTCCTCTGTGGTTGGATCCAGATAGTGTTTTGCCCTTTCTGACTCCTCGTTTATTCTGGCTTCAACCTGATGAAAGGTCACAGAAAGTTAAAATCTACATTTCAACATGCTGTAGACCATTATTAGATAACAATTTTTTATTGTACAAAAGCTTTTTATTTTATCACAACAACCTTACAAACCTTCTGAATATATACAGATGCACTGTTTTCTGCAAGAAACTTTTGACCTTCTAACTGTTGAGAAATGAGACTTCATTAATACAGTATACAATGTCTTTCATTGATTTAGGACCATATTAAAAATAATAATCACTAACTCACTAAACAATGGTTAACTTCATTCTTACAGGGGGAGCAGGGTTGGCGTAGTGGTGAGAGCGCTCGCCTTCCACCAATGTGGCCCGGGTTCGATTCCCAGACTCGGCGTCATAAGTGGGCTGAGTTTGTTGGTTCTCTACTCTGCTCCGAGAGGTTTTTCTCCGGGTACTCCGGTTTTCCCCTCTCCCCAAAAACCAACATTTGACATTTGATTTGATTTATTTAGAGTTGATTTGATTTAGTCTCCCCAATTAGTAGAGCATCTGTGCTTGGCTATATAGATTCGAGACTTAAATAAAGTGATTATTATTATTATTATTATTATTATTATATTATTATTATTATTATTATTACAGATAACCACTGTTCTAAGGGTATTTAGAATTATTGATCATTAATCATAACTTTTGTACCTTGTAGAATTCAGCAGACTCTTCAAGGAAAGGCTTCTCAAAGTCTTCCTCATAAACACTTCTTGTGTCAATTCCCAAAATCATCAACATCTGACAGGCATTTCTGATGGCCATCCTTTAGAGAAACAGCATTTGATTTCAATTTGTGAAATTGAACAGACTGCAATAACGAGTACTGCTGATTTATTGACATGGTTCAAAACACAGCATGGCTGCAAGAAAATTGTTATATTTTAAAATTATGAATATTTTGTTTTAGTAAAGATAGAATAATACAATACCTGTCAACAACTTCTCCCTTACGCTCTCTTCTCACTAGTCTCAACAATGTCTGGCAAAGATGGTCTCTTATATTGCCATATCTCACCACCTTCAAACAAAACAAGCAATCACCTACATTACAGTTGAACAACAAATTTGAGCTACAAGCAGCTGTTTAAATAAATGAGAAAACATAACATAACTAGCCAACATTTACACACAAAAAACTAAACAAAAACTAACCAGGTCCCTGAACAGAATTAATCCTAAGTTGTAAACATTATCAACACCATTCTGCTGAACATACACTCTGTCCTGTTGAAAAGAAATGCCAATCTGTTAGCTGCTACATATGTTAAGGTCGATGAGTAATCTCATTTCTTCCTGTTAACACAACTATAAAACAGAGATCATGATAATAAAAGATTAACTAAACAGCAAATGCACCTACACAACCATAATTACAATGCTTTTTACGTGAACACAATCGATAATTGATGCTGAACAACAAGTACACTGAATACTATGTATAACAGGATCACATTTGATGCACAAGTGCAAATTATTGCACCATTAAAATTTAAACTATAGACGTTATTAACATTCTGTGATGACCTGCTTGAGCCATCTGTCAGCGAAGCAGAAACAAAACCTACGACTATCACGAAAAGTACATTGCATTACAGCTTGATGGCAGTTGGTTTAGACAGAAAGTTGCAGTGAGAGATTTCTAAGTAATGGTATATACAATATTGTTTTAATAACATACCATGTACATGAGAATGTCTCTAATCATCACCATTGACGTCTGATGATCATTCCAAGCAGCATTTAACGTGTCCAGGAAATTGTTATTGAGTGAATTCACTACATCCTTGCGTATCTTTAAATAATGAGGGAAAAGACATATGAATACAGTTAGGATGAAAAATATAGTTATTTTTGTAAAGAAAATAATATTCAAAATAACCCTAACTAGTTCATTCTCAGTGAAACAACCTGCATGTAACATTACTACACAGCTTCGCCCCCAAATCAGGAGCAGACATAAGTTTTACTTGTCCATTTTCCAATCATTTCCACTCCACCCCTCCCCCCCCCCCCAATACCTGACACCTAAATCATGCAAGAAACAAACCATGAATAACAACCTCCTTCATGCAGCAAATAAACATTCATGTGAATGCACCTTTTCTACCAGATGGTCAGTTACAACTTGCTTAAGTCCAGAGTATAACCTCTCTCCATGCTTGTGTAACACCATAGTATAAGCATTCCTGATAATTTGAATAGAGAGTATCATTTGACATGGGAACACATCACTCTGCTGGTCTTCACAAACCTTTATGTAATGACCAGCGGTCTGCCAAATAACAGTAATATAAGCTACGTCATTTTAAGAGTACAAAAACCTCCAAGGAAGGGGAGCACACTTTGTGAATTATTTTCATTCACTACTAAAGGGTGATTATTTTAGCCAATGGAATGCAAGACAGAATTACAAGACAGAATACTATTACAGTCGAATCTCGATTATCCGGATTTTTCGATTATCCAGACTTGCTTAGCTGGTCCCAATTTTTCATGAATATTAATTAGCCACATTTCAAATCTGCAGCAAAACTTTCTCTTCAAATTACAGTACCGCTCAAAAGTAAGTTACCAGTCGCGTCGTGTTTCCTGCGCTATGCGATTCGCGTCGCACGAGAGTCACTAAAGCGGAAATTTTTGGCATAAATTTTGGGTGATTTTGCAACGTGACATCAATTAAATTCGCGTAACACTTTCCAAATGCAGCTATTGTTCTGTCGAATTTGAGTTGTTCATAGGTGTAGTTCACTTCTGTGCAAATAAATATAGCATCATTGAGGTCACTACAAATCGAAAACTTGTAAACAAACCGACGAATGATCAATTGCGAATGACAACCATAATTCGTTACTCCCGTTAGCGCTGAATTTAGTTGAATTTTTATCGGTTCTGTCGTCGATACGTTTAAATGGTCGTGTTATCTGAATTCGTTGAGGACATAATCAAGAGCTAGTTCGGCACAAGCAAATGACTAATGACCGGCCGGGTTTTGCTTTCGCATCGCAAATTTGCATAAAACCGCAAAACTACTGTCTGTGTAATTTGAAACCTTCCACTCAATATGACCGAAAAATTCATGAGAAGTCAAGGAATAGAACCCGAAACAGAACGGAGTTTATTTTATTTCCTTCTTTGTGCACGAAAAATTTTATCATGTAGAAATCTGAAGTTCATTCTACCAAAGGTGAAGACGCATAAGTTTGGGTAGTTGTATATGAAATGTTTTGTTTATTCAACACGCCGGCGCTCAATCATATATTTTCTACTTCGAAAGACCGGAACACATTTTCCTGGCCATATTTTTGTAAACTTGTGCAGATTTTAATCCAGTAGAGTTTGTCCGTGGAAAATAGATTTGCCGAAGAGTAAGTAGTTGGGAAGCCTCGCACGTGCTCCACTTAATTACGCCAGTCTTCTTATCTACGGCTCGATCTGTTTTTAATTTGCCGCTTGAAACTCCGTGCCAACTCGCTAACATTTTCAATTTTTTTAATGGCTAGTTGTCAAGAATCAGGTGAATAGAAAACTAACAAAAAGTATCAAGCATCAGTCATGGCTCATGGACGAGCCGAAAAATTGGCGGTTTGATGTAGCGTAGGAAGAAGTTCGTGTCCAATGAAGCGAATTGAATGCGGCGCGACGACGGTAGAATTCCTCGGAATGTCTCCACTTCAAAAGACTGAAAAGCATGTTCATGTACATCATATTGCGTATGTAGGTTTTTTAAAGTTATTAATATGTCGACCTCAGTCTATCAAAGTTTCGAGGACTTAATAGTTTGACACGGAATTTGGAAGCAAAGCACACGCTGCCCTTCTCCAGCGATGATTGATCGATTACGCATATTCATTTATTCTTAGCGGGCTTTTGCGAACACTGGAAATTGACTATTGAAATCGACTATTGTTGCTTTACAATGGGCATATTAAATGGTGAGAGAGCTTCAAGTCAATATACTTACAGTTTCCAGGACATCGCACGCTACACGAATTGCGTAGCGCGCGATGCGATTCGCGTAGCGCACGACGAGAATCGCATAGCGAATCGTGTCGCGTGCAAGGGTGGTAACTTACTTTTGAGCGGTACTGTAAGTAACGAAACTTCGCTTCAAACACAAATCTGTACGCATTTTGAGCTCACACACGCCATACTACAGCCATGTATTTCACTGAGCTCTGATTGGCTCAGGTGTTCTTTGTTTTTAAGTGAAATTTCATGCTCCAATAGTTCAGTCATTCAGTTTTAGTTTTGGCTCATTAATATTCATATTTTCAATTATCCGAACTCTCAATTATCCGGACTGTTCAGCTCAGTCCCAACGAGTCCGGATTATCGAGGTTCTACTGTACAAACATTTTTTATAGTAAAAAACATTTTTAGTAACGAACATTTTATCATGGGTCTTCGGTTTACAAAAAAAAAACAGCAACCAAAAACAAACCTTACCTATACAATTCTTCAAAACTCAGACCACTGTTGTTCTTTTTCTGAATCTCCTGGATGGCATTCTTCAACAAATTCCAAATATCCTCAACATATTTGTCATCCATGGTCATCTAGTCAAATAATGCAAATAAAATAAGAGCAAGCCACAAGCGATAAAACAAAACAAACACAATAGAATCCTGCAAACTCAAAACCTCTATGTGCTATTCCAGAAAATATTGATTCCTTTCTCAAAAAAGGGATTTTTTTGGGTGTGGGGGGAGGGGAGGGGAGGGAGATTGGACTCATCTTCGCTCCAATAGAAATAGTCCAGTTCCGAGTTTGCCATGACTGCTGAATAAAAGCACTGAGAATGCATTTGTACAGGTTAGCCTCGACCTAAAGTAAGATATTAACAAATTCCAGCGAGAAGATGACCTGTTAACAGCTCTGTCTATTGTTTAATTTTCAAATTTGTGGCACCTTCCTGCCAGTATGTGTGAATATTTTACTTTAAGTCGAAGCTAACCTTGTGCAAATGCGTTCTCAGTGCTTTTGTTCTGCGGTCATGGCGAACTCGAAACTGGACTATTCCAGTTTACTACTTTCTGAAACCCTCTTCCTATAATGACATCTTCAATGACATTGTGGGAGGGGGAGGAGTGTGGATATAACTGGATCTGAAATATTCCCATTGAGAAATAAAAGTGGTTATAAACTGATGGCTTTTGCCATTTTCCAAGTTAAAAATGGATACATATGGACAGGGTCTAAATGCCATTAAATCATGTACTAAATGCAAGGCTGCGCTCTAAGAAACATTTTTGGGAGCCCAAAACTCTGAACCCCCGAAATCCAAGATGCCCAGCATAGTAATTTTGTGCAAAAACTAAATTTCTTTGTTGCCTAAAGTTACCAGGGGCCACTGTACACTGCTAGCATACAGTCATGAAATGCTAAAATGCATGGAAGATTTGGTGATTCCTCCAGTATGAATTCTTTTGATGTCTTACTGAGGAAAAACTGAAAATTTCTGTTGCTGACAACTAGGGTTACAGAGTGCATTTCCTCAAGAGAGGAAATCCAGAGGAGCCAGTATACTTATGTAAGTAAGTCCAAACTCTTTCAATAGATACAAAGTATAAACTTTAACTGACACAAAAGCCATTCATATGAACGTACAAGTTTGGGCAAAATTAACAAAAGCTCGCCTTCCGCAATTGGATTTGCATACTGTCGGGTTTCAAAATATAGAGAAATATTACGTCCCCCAGACATAAATAATGTTTCTCATTTGTATGAAATTTAGCAACCTGTGTACCCGTGCATGCCTAATAATACCTTTCAATGTCTAAAAAGCTAAAGGGCAAATCGGATGCAAATCGCGCCAAAATTCGACTTTGTCGACATGGCTCAAACTCACACTGTTCTTTTTAGTTACGCTAGCAAACTAAAAGCCTTTAGATTTCGAATACAGTTTTGTATGACACTAAGCAGTATTTCGGGGTGGTAAAAGACGTCAAACATACCGGAAAAGCCCGAATCCTCATCTTCGTGTCTTTCTTCCCAGTTCGTAGACTCATGTCGGAAACTCTGCTTGAAAGCAACTCCCTTTCGATGAAAACCTCTTTTACCCGTGACAAATCTCCCAAAATGTCGATTGACTCCTCTATATTTCCTAACTATAGCTCCAATTCATCGAAAATCTGGAACGTTAGAGCATCATCGTCTTTTAAAATTCCCATAACGTTGAGAAAATACACTCCATTTTGCTAAATAAGACAGCGAATAAACCCGGAGCCATTAATATAGCCCACAATGCATTTAGAGACTGACGTCATGTATTCATCTGAGCTTGCGCAAGATAAGGCCTGACCCACGGGTAAACAAGGCTTGGATACTAAGCGGTGCTGAGGAAAAAATTTCAGTGTCTCGATGCTTTTTATTCGTAGTTTTTTCCGGAGATTTGGCTTTATTCTAATTTTTTTGTAGTGGAATATTCTATTTTCAACCATAGTAAGAAATTTTGAATCAAGTTTTGAAATGCAGGAACTTGGAAGATGGCCGATCTTCAGCCTTCTGGACGAAGATTTCTTGACATCTCTCCGGATAGCTTGTGTGTTTGGAAGTGCGGGAAATGAGGCCATTGTTGTTACTCAAGACGATGATGTGTACGCCTTAGGATCAAACAGCAGCAGCTGCTTAGGAGTCGGCGATGCTCAAAGTTGTATGCATCCAAGGAAAGTAGAGGCCTTGTGTAAGAAAAATGTCGTATCCTTGGCTTGTGGGAGCGGACCACATGTGCTGGCAGTATCAGGTAGTTCTCTACAAATCAATCAATCAATCAATCAATCAATCAATCAATCAATCAATCAATAAAGGTCACTTGTGAGAGTGGTGCTCAGGAAGAGTAAACTTCAATTCAGCAATTAGATTATGAGTTCAAGATTTCTGAGGCCTTCCATGGGGTAGAAGTGACAAGTGACATGGCTCCAACAACAGGCGACAATCTTGTACAGTTTGCGACAGTGACAATTCACTTTCCATTCCTCTGTTTTCTTTTGCAACAGCGACATTTGTCCCTAACGAAACAAGCGTGAGACAGAGTAGTAAACGAGCAACAAAGTGACACCAGACCACCCCTTTGAAGGCCTCACTTCTATCACATGATAGCTGAGGGGGCAGCCTGCATCAGCTATCATGCGATAGTAGTTCAAAACTAAACAAGTAAATTATCGAAATCCGCCTCCCTGACCCTTCAAAAGTGTGAAGAAGTGGCCACCATTTTGTTGACAACCGCCACTCATTATCTATCACAGAATAGGTAACAAGTAGCATAGCAAATAAGAGAATGGCATTTGTGATACAACGCCAGTAGATTTATACTAATATGTGGTAGACTATCTCCCCACCTTTTTAGATCAAGGCATGTACTAAGTATCTCCTTACTTAGTCAAACAGAATGTTAAACATTCTTTTTCTTGTTTGATTTTAAGCATCAGGTGAAGTTTATACATGGGGCCACAATGGCTACAGTCAACTTGGTAATGGAAACAGTAATCAAGGATTGATTCCTTCACTGGTTACTTCACTATCTGGATTACAAACGAAAAAGGTCATTCAAGTAGCTTGTGGCAGCCATCACTCTCTAGCGCTTACTGATGAAGGAGAGGTATAATCTGTGTCCTAATGTTACATCCCTTTGAAAGTTAAAAGTGAGTCAGACTAATGTACATATGCTGTGGACCAACTGAATTGTACAGCTTCTAAACTGCCTGTTACGTTTACAATCTTGGTATGAAAAGTTGGTCTTTCATTTTGTCATTATTTTCATTTCAGAGCACTTCTAAGTGGTCTGTACAATGTATGTCTAAAAAACACTTTGAATACAAATGATGATGAAAGAAACCACATGGAGCTTTAATGAAGTTTTGATTAAGTTGAGGTAATGAAGCAAGGAAAAAATGTACAAAATCAAGTTTAGCACTTTGGTGACCTCAGTGGTGCTAGGGCAAAGGTTTACCAATATAGTGGAAAACCATTGCAGTAGCACAGAACTTACAGGTTGCCTCTAATATTCCCTAATTGTACTTGGTTTTTTTGTAAACCTGTGTTACTTTCTGGTTTTCTATAACTGTCAGAACTGTTAGTGACCGTTAAGTAATGACCATGCCATATAAAATTGTTTCTTAAGTGTGATTTGATTGATTTGATTATATCAATTTTATTTTCATTTAATTTGTCATCACTTGTAGGTGTATGCCTGGGGTTACAATAACTGTGGGCAAATTGGTCTTGGAAATACCTACAATCAGACTTTACCCAAGAAAATCAACTCAGCGGTGATAGGTGGGTTACATGCATTCCTTGGCTTTGTCCCCAGTCATCAAAACTAATCTATTTCAGTTAATAATTTTTGACCTGATTCTATATCATAGGAAGTAAAAAGATCAGGATAATTGCCTGTGGTCAAACATCTTCAATGGCTTTGTCAGATGCTGGAGAGGTAATAGGCCATTTCCAAATTAACTTTGGCCTCTTTTTCCAAGCAAGTCCTGGTGCTCATCTTTTCATATGAAAATTTAGTTTTTATTCACATGCAAATTAAACTCATTTCCACTCGAATGGTTGAGCACAAGGCCTTGCTTTGATAAAGAGGCCAAAGGTAATTCAGAAATGGCCCATTTAAGTTCAAAAAGTATTACCGGTATTTGTGATTTTCAGTTGTCTGTTATCCTGTGGAAGAGTGACAGTCCTCTCCACCCTAATGCTTTATGTTTTCTTAGCTGTCCTAGACTGCACTGCTATTAGTCCCTTTCTGGGTACCTAGTCAAGAACCAAGCCATCAACATTGCAGCAAGACTGGAGTGAGGAGAGAAAAACAAGAAAAGCAGCTTGTTTGCTTCACATTTCTGATTTTTTGATCCCCTGCTTGACCCTCCAGTGAGGGACTGCTAGCATTCTATAGGGACCCTTAGATTTGAGTACGAGTATGAGATTGAGGACGAGTACAACTTTTTAAATCTAGTTTGCATGCATTTCATAATCCCTTTTGATGTCAAGTTTGTTTCTAAGATCCCCTTTGGAAGAGTGAGGTTTCTGGGGAGGTGACTGGATGGTTCAAATCTAAAGTCCTCTTATAGCTGTTCTTATCCATACACCTTCTCTTCTATTTGTTTGCAAACCTGTATGGATGTATGCATTACACCAGGGTACAACAATCACCTTTAATCTTCGAACAAATTCTGTTCTTATCCCTATAAAATTTCAGCTGTTTGCTTGGGGTTACAATGGAAATGGTCAGCTAGGAGTTGGTAACAACGCCAATCAGCTGACGCCATGTAAAGTGATTGGCCTTGTTGGAACCATCACAACACAAGTAAGATGTTTATTAATACAGCATGTTATTTTTGTTGGCCCTTTTCTGTTAATGGTAGCGTGATCTAGCATAACAGGGTTAGACATTTGTTCAGCTGAATCACTCCTTTAGAAATCTACTAGCCCACAGCACATCTCAGTAGCCCAAGCTCCTTCTGCCAGGATCTTTCTTCATCCCACCTTACCTTGTTCCTGGTGACACGAAGAGAAGGACTCAGGGAAGGAGTAAAGGTTTGCAGACATAAATTGACACCATCCAGTATCTCTCCATCTGTGGAATGTCTTCAATGCAGGTTCAAAGCATAGAGGGAGAGAGGTCTGGAGAGTACATTACCTAATAAGTGTGATGAAGAAAACAAGGAAAGAGAAATAAGACCAGATGAAACGGTAGCTTTTTTAATACCTCCTTTATTGTCATTTGTGCGAAAACCTCGTGTTACTTAGCTTCTTACTTGTTGTCAAGATAATGCTCGTAGGCTAAACTAAATAGAATTATTTCTTGAATTCTACTAGCCCACGGACTACTGAATGTGTGATTTTTACAATCCCAACTCCATTTTTACTAGTCTCTGGCTACCGGGTTGGCAGAGACATTAAACATACATACATCACTTTATTTACCCTCGGATTTTAGAGTAGCTTGTGCAGCTAATATCTCCAAGCATTTAACCATCAGATGAGAGATACACCACCACACCGGGAACTATGTCCCTACTCTTTTCGAACAGTGTGTGGGTTCTTTTACATCCCAAAGCAGGGCTCGAGACTAACTTTTCAGCTTACTAGCCCAGTGGCTAGTGAGAGGTTTGATATCACTAGCCAAGCCAACATTTTCACTGGCCAGACTTCTTTGCCAGACATTAATCCTGTCAAGCAGTTTCAGTTAGGTACTTTCTTTTTCAACCACAATACTTTTTTTTAAATTTCATTTTATTAGCTTTGCCATTATGATACAAAAAAAAAACAAACGCTACAATCAATACATTTAGCAGGGACATTGCAACAGCTAAGTAGCCAATTACTGCGGGCCCAGAAATAAAATATATATAAAAGAAAGAAGAAGAAAAAAACACATTACATGTAGCACATTATTGGTAAGTCTAGAAATCTTGTGTAGTTACATTTCAAACAGATGGTTTTAAACATTCGAGGATTATCCGGATCGTAGTTCATTCTGACAGCACGAGAGTAGTAGTCATAGAGAAGAGATTTGAAACTTGTAAGAGTAGCATTAGCTAAGTCCATTCTGTCAGTGAGTAAGTTCCAGATTCTGGTTGTTCTAATAAAAAAAGATTTCTGATATGTTGTAGTTCTACATTTCTTGGGGACAAAGATAGGAGAGCTAGTAGCGGATGCTCCAGTCGTTCTAGCGCTTTTGCATACAACGGGAACAACGAAAGGACTAAGGTGGACTAGATTATGCGTAGCCTTATAAAAAAATACCATGTCTAGGAGCTCATGCCAATAACATACAGGAAGTAGATCTAAAGATATTAACCTTTCCTTATAAGATATTTCTGTGATAAAAGGTAAATGGAGAATAAATTTGGTTGCACGTCTTTGAATTTTTTTGAGTTTGGAAATTAATTCAATTGCCTGAGGCGCCCAGACCTGAGTTGCGTACACTAGGTGCGCACGCACTAGGCCAAGATAAAAGGTGCGCCTTGTGGAGGTACTTCGAATGTACCTGGCATTCCTCCTAATGTATCCCAACGACTTGTTAGCTTGACGACACACTTGGGCGCACCAGGTCAGGTCACAGGCAACTAACACGCCGAGGTCACGTTCTTCCTCACAGGACTGGATGGTACGGCCGTTGACCTAGTAGCTTGTGGAGATAGGCTTGCACTTCCTTGTAATGGATTGCAGTTTGCATTTCTTTTCGTTGAAATGCAACTTATCAGCTTTTTAGAAATAAGTATGTTTGACATTTGAAAGTTTTATAATTATAAAAATAATAGTCTTTTTTTCACTGTAAATTAATTCTTTAAAATATCTTGACGAGACACCATGATATAAATTTAACATAGCTATTAAACCGAATTCTTACATCTGGTACTAAACAGTCTCTAATAATTATTTAACACAGCAGCTTAAATACTGACAAAAACGGATGCTCTTTTGAATGAAAAATGCGATTTGAATTTTTAATTAATGGCTTGAAATAAAATAACTCACTTGAACAAAGGCAAGTTATTTGAATCACATCAATTATTTATCATTGACAAGTTTTACCATGTAATGATAATGCTCTAGAAACACTATTAACAGTGTGATGAAAAGAGAAACACTTTTGAAACCTTGCCTTCAAAGAAATAAATTGCCAATAAACAGCACATCATAAGCACTATTTCATAATGAAATTCAGCATTTATAAGACAGAGTATTCTGCCTTTTCAATCAAATTAGTGCGCCTTGTAGAATTTTTGTTTGTTGTGACGGCATAAATTCATGAACGAAAAAGTCAATCATTTGTTCGCTTGCATGACACAATTTCCTTTTTGTGATACCTTTGAAATTAATTTTCATCTCGTCTCCCTCTGGTCCTCCAGTGCTTAGAACTTTTCACTGGCCAAAATGGCTAGTGAAGTGCAAAATCCACTAGCCAAAATGTAATTTTTACTAGTCTGTGACTAGTTGGCTACCGTTAGTCTCGAGCCCTGCCAAAGAATCAATTATGAAGATTTTGTGAGACAGTGCCTGCCCTGCATAATACAGCATCTCTCTTCCACTTCATTCCTTCACACCCTCTACCCTTACTCAATTATTGGTAAAATGTTTCCTTTTCAATAAATTCCCAGATCAAGTTGGTCATTGGTAGATTTAAATCTCTGGCTTAAGATTAAAAGCTATTAAATGCATTCATTTGGAAGAACTTGGGATCAGTCACATGCTCAGCAACATACACTCAGGAAAAAATAATAATTTTAGCTGTCCCTTTTTAGACTAAATGCTAGGGTATGGAATTAGGCCAGGGTTGGGAATGTACTTTGCAGATGAAAAGAGGACAGAAACAAAACTCAAGTAAAAGGTAGGAATTAACCATCTAGGGGAGGGTTGGTAACCAGAAGAAGTGATTGGACAATACAAGAATGCACACCCTACTGTCTTGAGATATTGTCCTATGTGGCCGTTCTTCAAATTGTCACTCAGTGCTTCTTTTTAAAACAGCTGAAGAACAGTGGCAAACAGGACTAGTTATTTGACTAATCCTGCTGTCATGGTTTAGAAATTAACACAGTGTTGTCATTATTGTCATAGATTGTATGTGGCTATGCACACTCTTTGGCATTATCAGATGCTGGGTGTCTGTATGCTTGGGGAGCTAACTCATATGGTCAGCTGGGGACTGGAAACAAGGCCCACCTGGTAACACCTACTAAGATTGGTCTGGATAAGGGAAGGTACATACAGGCTTGACTTTTGTTAATTAGTACACAGATAAAAATGCCCTATTAGTGGCCAGCATCAGAATATATATGATTGGTCTACTGAGCCATATCTGACAGGTGAAGCACAGAACTTACTTCATAATCCAATCTATGCTTTTGCATATTATTCAGATTTGTTGAAGTTGCTGCCTGTCACTACAGTCACTTGTCAGCAGCCATGACTGCCTCTGGAAAGGTAACATACAAGTCTTATAAAACAAAAAGTAAGTAAGTGGATAGGTGTTGGGACATTTGAGATGGGCTGTTTGGAAGGAAGGAAGGAAGGAAGGAGGGAGGGAGGAAGGGAGGGAGGGAGGAAGGGAGGGAGGAAGGAAGGGAGGGAGGAAAGGGAAGGAGGGTAGATGGAAGGATCGAAGGAAGGAGGGAGGAAGGGAAGGTGGATGGAAGGAAGGAGGGAGGGTGGGTGCAAGGAAGGAAGGGAGGGTGGATGGAAGGAGGGAGGCAAGGATGGAGGGGGAGGGTAGGTGGTAGGAAGAAAGGAAGGAGGGGGAGGGAGGGTGAGTGGGTGGAAGGAAGGAAGGAAGGAATGGAGGGTGAAATGGACGGAGGGAGGGTGGATGGAAGGAAGGAGGCGGGGCGGATGGACGGAAGGAAGGAAGGGAGGGTTGATGGAAGGAAGCAAGGAAGGAAAGAAGGAGGGGGGAGGGTGGATGGATGGATGGAAGGAGGGGAGGGAGGGTGGAAGGTAGGAAGAAAGGGAGGGTGGAAGGAAGGAAGGAAGGAATTAAGGAAGGAAGGAAGGAAGGAAGGAAGGAATGGGTTGGTGGTTGGATGGATGTATGGGTGGAGGAAGGAGGGGTGGATGGATGGATCAATGAATGATTGGATGGGTGAACAAAAATTTTTCTTTTAGGTTTACATGTGGGGACAGTGCCGTAGTCAAGCTGTAACGAGTCCCATGGAAACAAAGTTTACAAAAGTTGACAGCATCTTCGCATGTTTTGCTTCCCCTCCGTCGATGTTTAGACCTTTGATAGTAGGTTAGTATAGTCGTCAGTGTGTATTTTTGCTTTCGTGTCTTGAGAGAATTTATTGTACAGCTGTGATACAATGATTACCTTTGGTCTGCTTCTTTATTTTCTTCCAGATGAGATACAGGAGAAAAGAGTGGAACAAAGTGTTAGGGATGCGTTTAATGACCAGGTATACTATACCCTGAAATAAGGAAGTAATTTGGAACAAACACTGGTACATGTATCTCTTGGGTTAAAGGAACACTGTCGCGTAATTTGGGTGTGTACCCAAAGTGCAACACTTAAAAAGGGTTCTATGTGCATTGAAGCTATTTACGGTTGTCTGTGGCCTCGGATGACAAGGAGGAAATGGATTGCAACTTGAAAAAGTTAGTTTAACTTTTTCAAGTTTCGTTATTGTGTCCCGGAAAAATTGCCATAAAATAATACTACCTCCTCCAAGAAATAATTAGAAATCTACCCCTTCCATAGAAGGGTCGATCGCGTAATAAAAAAGTACTTCATAATTTGAACAACTTATTATATAACAAGAATTGCCGTTGCATTACCCCTTTAAGTTTTCAAGTACCAGCAGTAATCAAAGAAAAGCCCTCAGCTGTGTGTCTTGTATTTGTATATTTTGCCAGGAAACAAGCGACCTAACATTTATGATCGATGGCAAACCGGTTTACGTACACAAGTCTATTCTTAAAATAAGGTAAGAACGCCACATCTTTGATATAACGTAACTTGTTTAAAAAGTTGCCATTGTTACAATCTCTGTAGTTGTCTTACCAACGCTTTATTTTGTCCGAAGGTTCATGCACGATGTGGGAGTTTAACGTGAGCTTACAAAATCACATCAACAACGATAGAGTACAATGTCAAACTTCTCAATAAACAGAAAAATTTTGCCGCGTTCTCCACATGAAACCCCGAGTGTGGTTATTTCACCGGCTTCGCTAATTATCGTACTGCTAACGGCACTTTGATGTCGCCCTACCTGTCCTCCACCAACAAGATAGTTTTTCTCAATTACTGATGTCCTGTTCACACTCACCCACTTATAATTGCTTAAACTAGTTTCCGTACTTATGTTTGCTGATGTCTTATTCCATGCACGGACTTATATTGGCGGCTTAAATGACAGTAGTTTCCATACTTAAGTTTGCTGCTGTCCTGTTCACACGCACCAATTTATATTTGCTTAAGCTAGTTTCCATACTTACGTTAGCTGTGTGAACGCGCATCAACGAAACGAATTCAATGTTAACAGGTGTGAACACTTTCGGAGTAAGTTCCAGGCTCACTGGGGTGAAGATGATAAAGAGTAAGTAAGAAACACGTTTTTTTTTTTTGACCAAGCCCAATGTGAAAATGTTTTGAAGATGTTTCCAATTTCGCTTGTTAAATTTCTCTTTTTGTTGTAGTGTGATCGAAGTCACTCAGTTTAGTTACCCTGTGTATTCCGCTTTCCTTGAGTTTCTTTACACAGACAATGTTCATCTTCGACCCGAGGACGCGATTGGTGAGTTGAATAGCAAATTATTCACTTCCGAATGAAACGAGTAAGGGACTGGGAACGAATCCAAACTTCACTGAAAATCAATGAAATTGAACTAAATCGATTCTCACGTGAAAAGAGAACTCAAAATAAATAGTTTGAGTATGTTTGGGTGAAAAGCCGCCAGATAACTTGCATTTGAAAAAATCCCATACAAATGTCTCTTTTTCGGAAAGTGCGTCCTTCCAAACCATACAAAGTCTCTAATTTTCACAATTTTCAAAAACTTTTTTTTTCCAGCTCCAATTCAACTGAACAGCGTCAAAGTTGGTTAGGTGATCACTTTTGAGATGCTCTTTCATGCAGTGGAAACAATTTTGCAATCGATTAATTTTAAAACTTTATTCCCAGGCCGTTACTCGTTTCGAAGGGGCTAATTAACCAACACATGACTGACTGATCATCGAGCTTTCTGCTAGGTGTATGAATATTACATTTCTAGCGGCCTTTAAATTTAATTGTACGTTAAATGCCCACCTAACTACTGAAAATATTGACACCTGTTATTTACTCATAGTGATGAAAGCAAGTGACAGGTAACCAAAATGAGGCACTGTGTAGTTTAATAAGTGCCTTGAAGTAATGACCAGAAGTCAAGATTTTGTTTCTCGCTTCCAAGAACCGTAAAGAAACGCATGACTTATAGCACGGTGTTCCAGTTGACATTTGTTCACGGTTCCTCTTCTTACAGGTCTGCTTGACTTGGCCAACTCTTACTGTGAAGCGCAGTTAAAACGTCTGTGTGAACGAATCATTAAACAGGGAATCACCGTGGACAACGCTGTCATGTTACTCGCGGCAGCTGTAAAGTACGAAGCTGCGGTAAGAGACAGGCGAGAGTTAATCACTCGAAACGTTAAATGTAAATTCTCGCTTATTTACATGCCATCCATGAAAGACGTTATCTTAATCTCGTACCGAGTCGTCTTCATGACGCGCGCCGTTTGCGCTCCATGCATTTCCAGCCATATCCAGAGTGAATGTTCCTCTGTATTGAGCATGGTTTAGGTCAGCTCAATTCCAAGTTGTCATGAATGTGTTGACACAATTACGAGTTTGACTGTATTCTCTTTTCCAGGATCTGGAAGACTTTTGCTTCAAATTTTGTGTCAACCACTTGACAGCTGTCACTCAAACGGAAGCTTTCAATCAACTGGACGAGAGCATGATCAAAGAGTTTATTCAGAAAGCGGCAAAATGGGGTGCTTTTAAATTCTGACCGCCAGTAAAATTAACACGGACAACCAAAATGTACTCTCTCTTTAAGTACCTAGGGAAGCTGATTGTGGAACGACAAACGAAACTCAAGATTGCACACAGAGCCTGACTGTTCGTTGCAATGGGCTCAGTTTCAGCCGTGTAGTGAGTCCGCTTTTCTTTCTCCCGTTGGATGAGCGCGGATTCACTAACCTCCTCAAACAGAGGAAGGAAATCGAGCATATTTCTCGCGCACTTTGTGTTTGTCTTCTCAGTTTTTAGATTTTTCCCTCTGTGTTCCGCATCCTAATTTTACGCAATGAAAACGTAAAGCTTGTGGGATGTGGCTGGAGTGACAAGCCACATCCCACAAGCTTTACGTTTTCATTGCTTGTTTTATTGATATGTGGGTACTTGAGCCTGAGCATTAGCTATGCCATGCTGATGAGGCCCAACAAGGCCGAAACAGCTGTCCATGGCTGCTAATGCTTGAGCTCAATCTTTGCTTTGGTAGATTTAAGGGGTAATGCCCGCTACCTTGTGGCCTTAGTGCCTTTTGAGTGGCTTCAGCTTACTTGATCACATTAATTTGTGAAGTATCCTTGTCACTCCAGCCACATCCCACAAGCTTTACGTTTTCATTGCTTGTTTTATTGATATGTGGGTACTTGAGCCTGAGCATTAGCTATGCCATGCTGATGAGGCCTAACAAGGCCGAAACAGCTGTCCATGGCTGCTAATGCTTGAGCTCAATCTTTGCTTTGGTAGATTTAAGGGGTAATGCCCGCTACCTTGTGGCCTTAGTGCCTCCTAATTTTACGCAAACGAGAGTGATAAACGTCACTCTCATCACCTTAAAGATGTCGTTACTAAAAGAAGTACTTTCGAATATGAACTTAAAATAACTGATATATCTAGACCGGCAAAATGCTGGTTAATTGAGTACATGGTAGCTCAAATAGGGAGAAAGAGAGTAAGTAATGATTTAGTATTTATTGCAACTTCTTATTTTGATTTGTGTATAACATCTATTTATTTGTATTTTGAATTTAACGTATTACGATAATAAAATTGTTTCAAGCGTCTGTCGAGACTTGTTGTCGCAAATCAGGTGGGTGAAGCTCGGAATCTCTCGCAAGGCGCATGTACCGAGTTCTTTTCGTAAACCATTCGGAGCTCTCGTTCTCGGCTCACGATCAAAAAACTTTACAACTTGCTCCCCGTCGTCGCGATAGACGAACGCACTGCCCGAAAATAAAAACAGACAGTAAAAGCAGGACGACAACAGCTATCAAACGTATTTTGGTAACAGATGTCAGGGTTCCCTGCGGATGCGGGTACAGTTGATGCACTGCTAATGCGGTTGGTAGTCCCCTGGCAATAAGAACAATCTGGGGCAATCAATATTATTACGCCCTTATGGCCATCTGCAGGGAAAGATAACTTGGAAATATATCCCAGCTTTGAAGAAGTTGAATGATGGGCCCAAAATGAAAGGTGTGGCTTAGCCCACAAAGCGCCAAACAGCTGGACAAACGAGTGCACTGCTAAACAGCTTTCACTTTAAATCAGATGTTAGAGTCACCTCACAAAGAAAGATCAGTCTTGACAGATTCCAGCGAGACTCTAATCACGCAAGGAGAGGTTAACCTTCACCATATCCCAAAAACTTATCTGAAATGTCCACACGCTTTTTTCTATTATTAATCGGTATTTCAATATGTTTCCGGTCGCGTTTGGGCCGTGGTTGGGGTTGGAGATGCAGCTGCCCTTAGAGTGGACTTGAAAATGCGGTTTTGAACTGAAAGACGTCTGTATTTTTCTTTCGTGATCAGTCATGAGCGCGTTAACTTTAATTCCAACAACACAACCGCATTTAATATTTCATGTCAGGGCCAAGCAGCGAGACGAATTAGACTCCTCATGAACTTCGCTTTTCAGTAAGAAGAAAACAAAAATGTTAAGGGAGGGGGGGGGGGAGCATTTTCTGGAAACCAGAGAAGTGATCTGATTGTACCATCATGATTTTGTTGACAAGGGCGTTCAGACAACAGCGTAACGCCTCCAAAACAGGAACAGGTCTTAGACGTATTATCTCTTATGACCTCTTAAAGCAAGTTTTTCTTATGTAGGGAAGTTTTTTGTTCGACTAGAGACTAGAACAGTGGGAATCAATTGGAGTACTCAGGTGGGGAAGGTGGGGTGGGGAGATGGTCTGTATGAAAAGGTGTTTTATCGGTAACAGCTGTATGGATTTTTGGCAATCATTTAGCAACTTTTTGGCATTCCAGTGAGCATCCTTCACCTGCAAGCATTTTACGAGCACAATCGGGACAGAAGGTATTTAGAGTACAAAATACTTGTGTTATGAAAACGACGAACAAGTAATAAGTGGTCCTTATTGCTATCGTAAAATTGAACCTGTCAACATTCAGTGATACGACTCAGGGGTGATATCAGTGGGGAGGTAGTCTCAACTGATTCATAGGCTCTATTTAACCCCCCCCCCCCTCCCCCCTCCCACTCCTTCTTCCCAGTTTTGCCTCAATTTTCTTCTTTCGTTCCTAACTCACATGCCTTTTAGGGGCGAAACGTTTTCTTTTAATAATAAAGAAGCAATGGCTGGTCAATTTTACCGCAGCTTTTATTGAACTTTTTTGTCTACATCTACCGACAATACAAAAATTTCCTCCGCCCTTCTGTTTCTAATGATCACAGTCGATAGGGTGCATTTCCTTATTGCGTCTTCTCAGGTCAACCAGTATACTAAAAATTGAGAATAAAAAAATTATTTTACTGTCATTATCATTTTGTGTAGGTTTCTAGTTTATTGATAAAAATTGTGAGTTATGCACATGTCATCGGCTTCCCCGTGGGGTCGACCCCCGGGCCTACCAGGGAGATATGTGCGGGAATACAAGGA
This sequence comes from Pachyseris speciosa, assembly GCA_016490735.1. Lineage (NCBI taxonomy): Eukaryota > Metazoa > Cnidaria > Anthozoa > Scleractinia > Pachyseridae > Pachyseris > Pachyseris speciosa. The sequence continues at coordinate 272,211 of JAEMWC010000674.1, forward strand.
GATGGAAAGGATTCTTTGCCCGAGGGTAGGAGAAAATCTTGACATTGTTTTACGATCAAAGATTAGGGGGTGGGAAATTCTCAAGTTTGAAAAAGATGTCACGGGGATTTTCAACTGAAGGACACCTCACCCAGGGGACTTTGTCTTGAGAGATTCCCTGACCCCTCGGGGAAATTCCTCAAGTTTGCTTGACTGATTTTACAATCCCCCTGGTTGGCCCGGGGGTCGACCCCACGGGGAAGCCGATGACATGTGCATTAGTATCAAGCCATGATTACTGCTAAGTCCCTTCGGATTGGCAAATACCACAAAACAACGCTTTCCCTTGTCTTTCAGCTCATTTTAGGGTTCCCAAGCTTGACTGTACAAAAGGTTTCCTCTGTAGCTCATTCCAAAGTAGTTTTATGTTTTCCCGATTTAATATCATCGACCTAAATAGACCTCAGTAAGTGCAAATGCAACGTCAGCTAGGATGAGCGACTTCATCACTGTTATCATTTAAAAATACCTTTACCTTTCTTCCTACGTTTTCTGCGAACGTGCCAGTGCCTATAACGTTTCCTGGTGGTAAATAGCGTGCCACTATGTAGGTCTCCCGTCCTTTTTTCTGAATAGCACATCCCAGTTTAGTGGTGCCCTTCCAAACCACCTGCCAATAAAAACGTTTAAAATTAAGCACAGGGGGCCCATTTACTCAGGGCAGCCATGTATAACAGCTTCAGCTGACGGGTTTACCCTGGTTAAATATATTATTATTATTATTATTATTATTATTATTATTATTATTATTATTATTATTTAGAATTTAGCGCAGGGATTTTCCCGGGGAAGAAATATCCATTCAAGTCTCATCCCGAGACCTCAGACTGCCAGCACTTTTCTAAGGATATATGCCGATCCGAGGAGTGCCGACTTTTGCATCGTTCTTGTTCGGGTTTTAATTCCTAGTTGCTCCAAGTGGCCTGCCAGCTTCTTTGACACTGAACCTAATGCGCTTACAACCACTGGCACCACTTTTGTCCTCGATTTCCAGATTATTATTATTATTATTATTATTATTATTATTATTATTATTATTATTATTATTATTATTATTAAATTTTAAGAGTGCGCAAGATTTTGTAAATAAATTGGTCATTTTCTATTAAGCACAAGTACAGTTACCGTGAAATCATTATCGACTGCTTTGTTTAATGCTTGTAGTTCAGATGAAATTGTTGTGAATTTCATTCTATTTACGGTGTTTAATTTGTTTGCCGTAGTATAAGGCTGCATGTTTAGTCTTGAAACAACTCAAGGTTTTTTGAAAGTTATGCCGTAACATTGATTAAATTTTACCTTCAAATTATTTATCATAAATTAAACAACTCACTTAACGCTTGAGGGTTGAGGATTTGCCAAATAAATCGGTTGCATTTTTTTTTAAAGTATATTGGTCGCATTTCAGATTGTATTGATAATTTCAGCGCTTTCGCTTTTGATCCATGCAGTTATTTATAATGCACTTAAACAACCAGACATCCTTCATTTATATTCACATTTGTGTTAGCATAAATTGTCAGTAGTCATTTTGCAAGCTGCTTCCCGAATACGATATGGTCAATAATTAATTTTGAAATGAGCGAGAAAAACACAAGCTTACCTGCGTAAAATGCCCAGTGGCCATACTAAATCCAGGATGGTTGTAATTGTAGTATTTTATTTCAGAGTACCTTAATTAAGTGGAGAACAGAAAAACAGTTTATTTATTATTTAAGATGTATATATCCTGACATTCCTGAGATTTCAACTGCGACCCTCTGATCCCTTTTCAGGCTCAACGTGTTTCTTCACTTTGATCTCTACGTCACGGTTTGCGCATCTTGAAAAGTTTGGCCTAAATTTTTTCAAATTCGTTGTTTCTAATCCGTGTCAATCTCCTTCATCCTTACCCATCCTTGTTCCTTTATGGTTTCGTATTATCTCTTTGGTGTTTTTCTATCTTAGTACAGAAAACTACTATTTTCAGCCGGTTTCGTTTTCTATTTTTTGCGTGGCCAAAATAGCTCAAAATACCATGACTGAGCTCCGTAAATGGCCGTTGGCCAGCCGAAATAGGGAGCTTAGCAACGACAACGTCAACGGCAACGAAAACGTCATTTCAAAATCTAACTCTTCTCGCTTTTGTAATTCTCTCGCGTTCATTCCAATTTGTCTAACTTGGAAAATACTGGCGAATTCGCCAGGAGCTAAATTACTACGAACGGCGTCAAAGTCAGGGAAAAGAAAGAAGGCTTTGCAGTCAAGGGCTCACGTTCTCCAGAAAACATAAAAACTTGGTCATTTCACGTTGTTGTTTTGCTGAATACGGCAAAGAAATGTACCAAAATGTAAAACGCACGTGCAAAGCGATTGTTTTTACTCATTAAACCTATTGTCTTGTGACGTTCTCGTTGCCGTTCCCGTCCTCGTTCAGCTTAAGCTCCCTAATATCGTATTTACGCCTTCACGCGTTGTTTGACCAGCCCTTGCAGTACTTCCCTCCGTAAATGGGGGGTTCCTAAGTGTTTCCAAGTGGCGGGTTATAATGGGTTATAAGTAGGTTATTATTAATTTTTTAACCAATTACGGAACAAAGAACATTGTAAAAGCAAAGTAAATACATAGTTACTTTTGACGAGCCAAACGATTGTTTCGGCTCTATGTTAGCGAAACATATGGGGCTACGTGCACACCCAGTACTGGAGCACTGGTGCCTAGGCCCCGGTACAAAATAGTTTTGTGTTTGGAAAGTGGGCGCTCCAAGTATCAAAGTACCATTTAGTGCCCGGGTCGAGACGTTGTACCCGGGCACTGGAATTTTGCCTTATTGTGGTGTGAGTACTTAAAAAAAGGTGTGTTCACATTGGTGCTCAGAGAGAATCGTACTCAAGTGTAAACACAACCTAAGATTAGTTAGATTATGCAAGACACTTACCAAGCCTCCACTGCTTCTTTGTATGACGCGTCTCCGCCGGATTTGTAAAGGTTTTCTCCTTCACCTGTTTTCTTTGCATGTTCAAACCTGCTTGTGGCCGCCAGGTAATTAGCCCAGTCCTGAGCATGTTGAGCCAATGTGGCATCCCAGACCAGCGCTGGCGCCCCATGCTGAGCACGCCTGTAATTGTGGGCTTCTAAGCAGGCGTTTTTCACTTCTATTTAGAAATAAATACATAACATAATCAGATTTTGCGACTAAATGTTAAGGATTACCAATAGAATGAATGGCGGGAAAAATGAATTCTAGCGTTCATTATCGTCAAACTTGAGTTTAGCTGATATAGTCACGTAGGAAATGGAAAACAAAGCCTTTTTGTTACGTTAGAGTGGTTTTCAATTGAGTGTCGAAAGTAATTGCCGTTTTGCTTTGGTTTTGCATTGCTTTGCTCTGTGATAGGCCAGGTAAACTCGCACCACTTTCTCAACCAATGAGAAGAAAAACCCAAACGAATCGTGACTTCCACGCGCGTATTTTACCGCGCTTTGCGCCGGCTACATGAAATCGCTTCGTATTCTGATTGGCTCATTTGACTGCTTAGTTCTGTTGTCATTGGTCAGGGTAATTGCTTTGGTTTTAGTTTTGGTTTTACCACACTCATTTGAATTCCCAGAATTGCTATTTCCCAGAAATTCTGTCACTTACACAGTCAATTGCTTTTGCCGGAATTTCTGACGATTGTATTTTCATCATGTTTCAGTTTCATTTCCAAGTATTAAGAGAGAATCCACCAGAAGTTCGAGTAACTAGTGGATAAAAACAAAGTACCAAAACTATTTACATTGTTTGGACTGTTTAAAATATCTTCTCAAAAGAAATCATTTCTAACAACACCAAACATCGAAAACAAATGTTGAAGTTCATATGAAACACTTGAAAGTAACTGATAATGAAATGTTACCCGAGTTTGCACAATTTCTCTGAACGTTGAAATTTATTTCCTCGACTTCCCATGGTAAACTGTTTTTGGAGTTATTTCATGGAAATATTTATATCTATGCAAAAAGGACTTAATTATTCTTAAAGTTATTCTGGTACAAGGTTTTTGTCCACTAAAAGTTGAAATTGCTCGATTTCCTAACGGAATTCGTCTTAATTTTGAATACCCTATTGTCGATCAGCCATCTCAGATCTTTCTACCCTGCCCTGGACCAAACCTACTGTAGAACCATAGCCAAGTAATCAGTATCGTATTGAAAACATTGTTTCAACTCACGTCCTTGTTGGGATGCAGCAGTAGTCCCCTTGGCTGCTGAAACACAAATCAGGTGTTAATTTTAAACGATAATAATCGATGATTGATTTATCACTCAGCCCAAATTAAAGGGAAATATCGTAAGGGAAACCTGGGATTATCACTTGACTATGACGTAGTTGTAAAATACAACATAATTTGTTATGTTTGTGACTCGAAACATTACAAACTTATTACTTAGGCGCGTGCCGATTTGTTACACAACTGAGGTACAGCGGTAATTGTAGGTTATTATTTAAATATTCACTGTTGTACATGTATTTCATACATTTTACTTACATTTACAGTTACTACAGGTGGCGTAGCAGTTGGCTTGCATATACGCAGAGTATTTGCTTCTCTGATGACAGTAACCGCTATTCTTCCAGTACTGGCAATTTCGACGATCTTGTTTGTCGTTGCAAGCTGCAAATTGGATATATTTAATAAAATTTTCTAATAAAAATCCTTTAGAATATACTTCAAACACTTGCGACATTTACAAACACTTCGAGACTGGGCAAAAGTACTCCGCTGACTGCCATACATTCAACTCTCTTCTCGGTGTTTGGAAATGCAGTAAAACACAGCCTCTCGTGGTTGATATGTTGGTTACGAACTCACCTTGATTGGCTGCAGTGGATTGTGCTGAAACACAAATCAACTCTATTTTAGCTGATTAAATTTTAAGAACACTTAATTTTTGAGAACATGCATACCTAAACTTTATTAAAGTCTCGAAAAACAATTAGCCGAAAGGAAATACCTCTCTACTAATTGGGGACAATAAAACCTAATAACTGTATAGTCTAATAAATCATTAAAAAGCCTACCTACTATTAATTAATGAGATGAATTATTAAAAACTTGGCTAAGAAGAAAAAGAAGAGAAAAAGATCATTCTGTAGTGAATTACAAAGTCTTCTACCAACACACTTAAATCACATTTACGAATACGATTTTTAAAACTACTCAGTGATGATAGGGTTCTAATTTCTCTTGGTAGCTTATTCCACAACTTTGGTCCAAGGTAGGTGAGCGAATGTTTACCTTATTTCTTGGTCTTCAATCTGGGAATGTCGAACTCCGCCATCCTAACGTTTTAGGGTGAGCAATGCGTGTGAAATAGCTTGCATATTTTGGTGGGGCATAATTTGTGTTTCACCTTATACATAAGGATAGAAATGTCTTTCAGTCTTCTATGCAAATAGTCTTTCACACAACCGGGATTAAAACATTCAATGTAAACAGAAGTATTAAAGCCTGGTTCAATCGTTCAGTTGTGCATACTTACACACTGGGCGACAGAGAACCGCGAATTTTTTTATGTCCGTCAAGCACTGAGCACAATTTCTGGGGAGAAATATCATACCGACGGGAAACCTGCAAACATCAATTAATTGTAGCCAAGAGAGAATGTTGTAGCGTTGCCGGAAAGGACATCAGAAGTTGTTTGTGAATCGAAACAGTTAAAGACTTATTACTACCTGAAGGCGCAAAACCAGTGGCAAAGTACTGGATCATCGAGGTATGTTAAAAAATGCATTATTTAAATATTCACTATTGTATATCGTGTATTTTACTTACAGTTGCAGTTACTACAGGTGGCGTAGCAGTTGGCTTGCATATACGCAGAGTATTTGCTTCTCTGATGACAGTAACCGCTATTCTTCCAGTACTGGCAATTTCGACGATCTTGTTTGTCTGCGCGACACGCTGCAAATTGGATATATTTGAATTTGTTTAATGTACGCAATGGGCTAAAAACAGGATCTAACTCATTATTTGAATATTCACATTATGTCATATATTTTACTTACTAGTACTTCTGCAATTACTACAGGTGGCGAAGCAGTTGGCTTGCATATACGCAGAGTATTTGCTTCTTTGATGACAGTAACCGCTATTCTTCCAGTATTGACAATTTCGACGATCTTGTTTGTCGGTGCAAGCTGCAAATTGGATATATTTCATAAATGTTTCTAATAATGTGAACAAACTTTCAACAGGAAACAGTTTTGGAACTGGGATAACGGTAATTCCTTTACTGGAAACAACTTTGCTTTTACACTATGTTGAATGATATTACATTGCAAATAGTGTAATTCCCCAGGAATCTGTAGTCATCACACTGTCCTTGAAATGTTCTTATGAAAAAGGAAAACAACCCTGGTGCGCAGAAATTAACAGTAAAACCACCTAAGCATCCGCAAGATTGGTTTCTTTTTGTTGTTTGTTGTGGAAGTTACTTACCAGCTCTTTTTTCCAAATTTTCCCCTTGAGAGACATCCACAGGTTTCTCTTGAAAGACATCCCCAGGTAATTCTTGAGAGACATCCTCAGGTATCTCTTGAGAGACATTCGCAGGTTTTTCTTGAGAGACATCCTCAGATATCTCTTGAGAGACATCCGCAGGTTTCTCTCGAGAGACATCCGCATGAGGTGTTGGCTCTGGAATTAAGCGTCCTGGGGCTCCATCACAGCTGACTTGAAATCCAGCCAGGAGCAAACCAATAGCGAAGGCGTACATCGTTCTTGGTATATCCTTAATTTGCGAAAAATAACCTTTGAACTAGGTAACACATGACTGACCATGTTTTACATGAACGCTTCTGCATAACAGCAAATAGGCATGCATCGTGTCTGTGGCCTTTTTATGCACACTTGTATGTCAAATTGTTTTGATATCAATCAGTACCACAATGACAAAAATTGATTCTTATATTTCAGCATGCACTGTACTTCCCTTGAAATGAAGACTCGTTTACAGTTAAATGCGTACACGAGAAAAGCACGACACACAACCAGGACAGGCAATATAGATTCTCCCTTACAGTGAGTTGCATTTAAAGAACTAAAGTATATGTTGGCTGGAGAAAGCGAACAAAAAGACGTTGCTTCAAACTGAACTGTTTTTATGATAGTAAGTTGCGTGCAGCGTTGCGTTGCATTCATTTGATTATCAAAACTTGATGTAAAGACGGCCAGTAAAGAAATTTGTGAATTAGTTAACATCTTTTCAGGATTAACGACAAATAAAGACCGACGAGAAATGAAGCAAGCGAAGGCAAATTAAGAAATCGAATATGTAGAGACAAGAGACTTGTATAATATCCGCCGGCCTCGTACACCTTATTCCAAAATGGCGGCCAATTAATTATTCTTTTGTTTGCATGTTAATTAGCCCTCTTTGCCTCGTCAACATGTACAAAATACAAAAGAATCTTTAAGTGAAAGCGAGGCAAAGAGGGATAATTAACATGCAAACAAAAGAGTAATAAATCGGCCGCCATTTTGAAATACAGTGTATACGCTGTAAACTTCACTACATGCACCCACAATTAGCCCGATGTGCATTTTGAGAATTTTAAACATCAAATCACTGAGTTCATCCATCTACGAAATAATGTCTAGGGTTGTTTTCTTGATGTGATTTTCCCCCTTTTCTGTTGGGCTGTTGGGCAGCTGGTTCTTTGACGAACCACCTGGAACATTTTCATGTACTTTTGGTGAACACTGAGGGACGTTTCCCTTCAAAGAGATCACTAGAGCATTAAAATCGCTCTCGTGAAAACATTCCTTTCTCTGGTAAACAAGAATCGTGTATAGAATCTTTCTCGCACTAACCAGCTGGTTGAAAGAAAAGAAGTCTTTCCGAAGGTTTCGCCTCTACTGATCCGATTACGAATCTAAAAATTAAATATCACAACTTTATTCACAATGGCTGTATTCTCTACTATAATGAACCACCACTTCTATTTGAAAGATCGGACAACATCAACCATTCTTGTTAGGAAAATACAATGAAACGGCCTGCATAGAAAAATGGTTGGTTTATCCAATGTAATATGCATATCACAGTGTGCACGTGTGGGCCCCTCTTGTTGAAATCGAGACGGACGGTCTACAAAGTCCTCATCTGTTATAAAGAGGGACTTGTTCAAGTGATATTTGTAAACCAAGAGAAACAGAGGAAGATTCACTTAGCATGCAATACAATCTTAAACTGAAGATTTAAATGAACGCCGTAAGATTAAGAAGCAAGACACTGTTAAGAGCCTTGTTTCGCAAGGTTTAGGTTTAGCTTTAAGTAGTAGAGCGAAACTAATGGAAAAAATTAATAATTTAATGACTAAAAAGATTTATATAAAAACCCATATAATAAGAATTAGTAAACTTAAATAGCATGACGTATTCAGGATTGCTCTCGACTGCAGACATTTAAAAAACATCATTAAAGTTTGGTTCTGAATTGTCCAACTTCTTTCCATCAAAGTTTACTTTTCATGTTTGCGAAATCCTAAAAACACAATACAAGCCTTTAGCATCGAGGTTCTACATCGTCAACGGCTGTTATACTGATGTGAACAAACTAACGATTTATGAATGCCATAATATTGTTACTGAGAAGTGTTTGCAGTGAGGTGAGGCTCTCAAACGATAAAGGGCCCGCGCTTTATACGTATATGCACTTAGAAAGCAACTTGGAATGGCAAAAAGTTTCCAAAAGTGCAAATCAAGTAAGCGGGTATTTTTTTACGGCTTGGAAGTGGGTTTATTTCTTCCTTATATCGACAATCCCAGTCAGTGGACTACAGTCGGATACGTGTACACGAGTAACTCACTACAGAAAATCAGTATACGGCAATGACGAGAGCTCATTAATTTTTACTTTTTAAAAACCGCATCGCAAAAAAACCTATATATTAGCTGGGTAAGATGTGCGTCTTGGTTGTTCTTTAAAAGTTTGACCGCGTAGCATTTGTTGTAGTAAAGAAATTTCTGAAAGGTCTGCACGATTGATATGCAGCTTGGACCAATCAAACCAGAGAAAATAAATCAGTAACTAGGATTTGGAATTGAGCTTGACTGGACAGAAAACGAGCACTTTGAGCCTACAAGCTTTCTGTTTGGCTAACTTATTAAATAAAACCCAACAGAAGTGACTTACCTTTGAAAGCGTTAACCAGATATATATCCGTAGTTAGTGCTCGCAGACTTCACCGCACCTTCAATCGGCCTGTGTAGTTTCGATTGATTGCTGTACTCCACGTCGGTATTTATGTATTACAAAATCACTGAAGCAGTTCATGCAATGGATTATTTTCTATAACCCCTACCTTTGTTATTACGCCAACGTAGGCATTGATTTGAAAGGGTCCCTGTCCCCAACTCTAATGAGTTTTGGCTTTGCATCGCTTTTGGTTTTCTTTTCTTAGCTTGCTATTCGACACGTTTTGCTACAATATTAAGCCAGTGGAGAACAACCCAGCTATATTCACAAATTTTTAATGAGCAGTTCTGATGGCATAGTTCGTTCTAGATTTCGCTAAGGTGCGAAGATCAAGCTCCATTACCGAGGGTGTGGGCGTTTCAGGATAATAATTAAGAATAAAGAACTTTATAAATATAGGATAACATAAATGCTTTTACAGAAGAGTGAGCTCTCGAGTATGATTATTTTTGGCCTCGCTTCGCTTTTGATTTTCTGTTCTAAGCTTGCCATTCGACACGTTTTCCTAAAATCAGTGGAGAACAATCCAGCTATTTTCACAAATTTTTTCGTGAGCAGTTCTGATGGCATAGTTCGTTCTGGATTTCGCTAAGGTGCGAAGATCAAATTCCCTTACCGTGGGTGTGGGCGTTTAAGGATAATAATAAATAATAAATAATGAAGAACTTTATAAATATAGGATAACATAAACGCTTTTACAGAAGAGTGTTCTCTTGAGTATGATTATTTTTGGCCTCGCTTCGCTTTTGGTTTTCTGTTCTTGGCTTGTTATTCCTCACGTTGTACTAATAAATTAGGCCATTGGAGAATCATCCAGCTTATTTCTAAACCTTTGAGTGAACAGTTCTGATTGATTACGTGATTCATTCTTAGTTTTGTATAGGTCCGAAAAACAAATGCAGCTATTTTCAAAAAATGTTTTGGTTAACGTCAGAATGTTATCTCGGATATATAATAGAAAATTTTGCCGCCAATTAAAATTGTTAAAATTCCTTTCGTAACTATGGCAAACAGAAGTCTTTAGAACTTATTTCCAACTAGCAGGGTGACTATTTAAAATTACCGATTCTTTATCTATCTTGCCGCGCGTGAAGAATGTAAAATTCTGGTGTAATGAGCGTGTTAGCTGTAGAATGGTCTTCCGAAATAGAGGGTGTGGTCACCTGTTCCCAACTCTAATGATTTTTGGCTTTGCATCGCTTTGGTTTTCTTTTCTTAGCTTGCTATTCGACTCGTTTTCCTAAAATATTGAGCCAGTGGAGAAGAATCCAGCTATTTTCACAAATTTTTAGTGAGCAGTTCTAATGGCATAGTTCGTTCTGGATTTCGCTAAGGTGCGAAGATCAAGCTCCCTTACCGAGGGTGTGGGCGGAAGATGACGAGCGTTTCAGGATAATAATAAATAATGAATAATAAAGAACTTTATAAATATAGGATAACATAAACGCTTTTACAGAAGAGTGTGCTCTTGAGTATGATTATTTTTGGCCTCGCTTCGCTTTTCGTTTTCTGTTCTTGGCTTACTATTCCCCACGTTGTATTAATAAATTAGGCCACTGGAGAATCATCCAGCTTATTTCTAAACCTTTGAGTGAACAGTTCTGATTGATTACGTGATTCATTGTTACGTTTTGTATAGGTCCGAAAAGCAAATGCAGCTATTTTCAGAAAATGTTTTGGTTAACGCCAGAATGTTATCTCGGATATATAATAGAAAATTTTGCCGCCAATTAAAATTGAGAAAATTCCTTTCTTTGTTTATCTATCTTGCCGCGCGTGACGAATGTAAAATACTGGTGTAATGGGCGTGTTAGCTGTCAATTTTAGAATGGTCTTCCGAAACAGAGGGTGTGGTCACCTGTCCCCAACTCGGCAAGTTGGAAAATCCGGAATCCGGAATTTCCACGGAATTCCGGCGGAATTCCGGCGGAATTTTCTGGACTGTTTTTTTTTTTACTCAAAGTGATTGAAGATACTCCGAATATACTCCGAAGATTTTCCGATGACTGTACGAACTCGGAATATACTCCGAAGATCATCCGGGGATTGCCGAAGATCCCTGAAGAGCAATTGAACCGCTGAAGAGTGATGGCGGACATAGTCGGACACTTCCGAAGATTTTCCGAAGATTGCACGAACTCCGAATAGACGGCGTAATAAACAGCAAATCATACGTCAGAATAAAGGTTAACATCAAGACCGGCATTGGAACTGAGATCTCCGTAACCAGAACGCGGAATCCCGAATTTTGTGAAGTCTGATTGTTTTACTCAAAATGATTGATCAGCCAATGAAGATATTCCGAATATAATCCGAAGATCATCCGGCGATTGTCGAAGTCAGCCGAAGAGGGATGCCGCACATGGTCGGTTGCGAAGTGCAGTTGTTTCTCTAACTTTTTCTCAATAGCGGTCAAGAGCGGCTAAAGTTCACCTAAGTCAGTAATCCTTTCTGCCAAGGTGAACCCTAAGTAGTGATGACTGTCCAAAATTAAAATTTGGAATGAAAACGGGGTGACAAAAGGTTCCTGTTCGTCCGACACGTCGTGAATCACGATTGTAGTGTGCAGTACACGTGTGTAAATCAATCATGTTAGGGGCCGACCATTTAACTCTTGAGGGGGCGAGTAGGTGATTTCTGGTCAGCAAGATTTTTTTTTTCCAGCAACCTAGTGGGCAGGATATTTTTTCCCTTCCTGCTGTATTTTTTTTCTATTAAAGAGAAACTCACTGTCAAAAATTCCGTGCAACTTAAATAGATATATTCATAAGAAAATAGACCCGTCTAATCAAATATTTGACAACGCAAATCTTTTTAAAAATTCCAGTATTCTTCACAAGTCTCTGGCATGTCTGACATGTCTGGCATCCCTCTTCGGCGGTCCAGTAGTCCTTCAGGGAACTTCAGCTGATTTCAGCTATCCTCGGATGATCTTCGCCGTATATTCGGAGCTCGTGCAATCTTCGGAAAATCTTCGGGAGTGTCCGAATATGTCCGCCATCTCTCTTCAGCGGTTCAATTGCTCTTCAGGGATCTTCGGCTGACTTCGGCAATCTCCAGATGATCTTCGGAGTATATTCCGAGTTCGTACAGTCATCGGAAAATATTCGGAGTATATTCGGAGTATCTTCAATCACTTTGAGTAAAAAAAAAACAGTCCAGAAAATTCCGCCGGAATTCCGCCGGAATTCCGTGGAAATTCCGGATTCCGGATTTTCCAACTTGCCCCCCAACTCTTATGATTTTTGGCTGTGCATCGCTTTTGGTTTTCTTTTCTTAGCTTGCTATTCGACTCGTTTTCCTAAAATACTGAGCCAGTAGAGAACAATCCAGCTATTTTCACAAATTTTTAGTGAGCAGTTCTGATGGCATAGTTCGTTCTGGATTTCGCTAAGGTGCGAAGATCAAGCTCCCTTGCCGAGGGTGTGGGCGTTTAAGGATAATAATAAACAATAAAGAACTTTATAAATATAGGATAACATAAACGCTTTTACAGAATAGTGTGCTCTTGAGTATGATTATTTTTGGCCTCGCTTCGCTTTTGGTTTTCTGTTCTTGGCTTACTATTCCCCACGTTGTACTAATAAATTAGGCCACTGGAGAATCATCCAGCTTATTTCTTAAATTTTTAGTGAACAGTTCCTGATTGATTACGTGATTCATTCTTAGTTTTGTATAGGTCCGAAAACAAAAGGCAGCTATTTTCAGAAAGTGTTTTGGTTAACGCCAGAATGTTATCTCGGATATAAATAGAAAATTTTGCCGGCAATTAAAATTGAGAAAATTCCTTTCGTAACTCTGGTAAACAGAAATCTTTAGAACTTCCCTCAGGGACACCCAACGAGAAGTTTCGGTAGATATCTGATTCGCCTTGGGCTTTCGGCGTCGATTAAAGAGTGCAATCGAATTTTCGTAACTAAAACGTGGCCTAAAAGATTCGCAATTGGGAAATCATAGCCCCTGAGATTTTCGGAAAGGTCGTAATTGCTGTTTTTGGTAGTCAAAAACGTCAGCTTGCAGTTTCGGAAAGAAAATAGTTCCCTAGAAAGCTCGTGGAAAGTTTATTTCAGCTTGCATTTTCTCAAAGGAAGATTTTGTTCCCTAGCATTTTCGGGCAAATAAACTTTCAGCTAGGAAATCCGAACAGATGAACTTCTTCTAGCTTATGAAAACATGTATGTATGTATGTATGTATGTATGTATGTACGTACGTACGTGCGTGCGTGCGTGCGTACGTACGTTTGGAGCTTATCACTCAAGTAGCCACTGAGACAGTCCCAAACCGGGCTGCAGTAATCAAAGTTTGGCAAAATTAGCGCGTTATAAATTTGAATGGCAGTTTCCTTCGGAATAAAGGGTCGCACCCGTTTGAGGGCACCTAAGTTACCAAGTAAGGAGAGCATCGATGGTAACACCCAGGGATTTGGTATGTCCAGCCCTCTTGATGATTCACTTTAAACAGACTTCAAACACCATAAGGTAATTAAAAATGCCTTTCTACAGCTTTTGGTTGATTTAGCTCGTTGGGTGTCCCTGTTCCCTCAAACTAGCAGGGTGACTATTTAAAATTAGCGATGTTTATCTATCTTGCGCGCGTGACGAATGTAAAATACTGGTGCCATGAGCGTGTTAGCTGTCAATTTTAGAATGGTCTTCCGAAACAGAGGGTGTGGTCACCACTGCCCCGTTGCTCTGAGAACAAAACTCTAAGAGAATAGTACAACTCGATGATGAAAGCCCGCTTAAGTGAAATTTAATAAATCGAATGTGGTTTAGCGTTGTCTATACTCTTATCGACAACGATATTCGTCATCACAGTGGTCAGAATGTTTTGGATTCCCGAGGCGCAGTTGAGTGAGTCCACAGCACAGGATTTTTTTAATAATCTAGAACAGCGCTTAAGCCGTCTTTTGTTGCAAATGATGAGGATACTTCACAAATTAATGTGATCAGGTAAGCTGAAGTCACTCTAAGGGCACTAAGGCCACAAGGTAGCGGACATTACCCCTTAACTCTACCAAAGCAAAGATTGAGCCCAAGCATTAGCAGCCATGCATGGACAGCTGTTTCGGCCTTGTTATGCTTCATCAGCATGGCATAGCTAATGCTCAGGCTCAAGTACCCACATATCCAGCATATCAATTCAACAAGCAATGAAAACGTAAAGCTTGTGGGATGTGGCTGGAGTGACAAGGATACTTCACAAATTAATGTGATCAGGTAAGCTGAAGCCACTCTAAGGGCACTAAGGCCACAAGGTAGAGGGGATTACCCTTTAAATCTACCAAAGCAAAGATTCAGACGCCGATCTTTTCACGAGCCGAACTTTGGAATTTGGACCGACCCCCAGGGTTGGCGCAGTGGTGAGAGCGCTCGCCTTCCACCAATGTGGCCCGGGTTCGATTCCCGGACTCGGCGTCATAAGTGGGCTGAGTTTGTTGGTTCTCTACTCTGCTCCGAGAGGTTTTTCTCCGGGTACTCCGGTTTTCCCCTCTCCACAAAAACCAACATTTGATTTGATTTGATTTATTTAGAGTTGATTTGATATATGTGAGGCGCATTTGAAAATTGTATAATTGAATTTGCGCCATATAAATAAATATTATTATTATTATTATTATTATTAAGTACGCCTGTTGATTCAGACGTCGAACTTAATTTGCCGATCCACAGGCGTTCCTAATACAGTTCGGGTTCCAGTCCCAGTTCTCTGAGTTCTGAGTAAAACCGCTTAAATATATACAATATAATAATTTATGCATTAGGTTCGGCACATGAAAAGTTCGGCGTCTGAATCAAAGCCGTTCTAAAGTCGAAATTTCCGCCTCATCCAGGCGAAAAGAACGCCTGAGCCGTTCCATAATAAAAAGCCGTTCTTAATATTGATTCAGACGCCGAACTTTTCAAATACTTAATTGAATGCATTAGGTTCGGCTGATGAAAATTACGGCGTCTGAATCGGGTCTAAGTCATAACCCTTGATCGGCAAAATATTAATTTAATATATAGTAGCTCAAAAGAGAGCGAGTAATGATTTAATTAATATTTATTGTAACTTCTTATTTTGATTTGCCTATAACATCTATTTATTTGTATTTTGAAAGTTTATGTATTACAACAATAAAATTGTTTCTGAGAGTCGTTTGTTGCCGAGACTTGTCGCAAGCTGCGAACAGTTCTTTTTTCCTTCGGCTTAGTTGGGTGAAGCTCGGACGTCAGCTCGGGAATCTCTCGCATTTTGTAAACTGTTCGGAACTCTCATTGTCATTGGCTCACGATCGGAAAACTCAGATGGCCTCTGAACTTTTTTGCAGCTTTTTCCCATTCGTCGCGATAGACGAACGCACTGCCCGAAAATAAAAACAGACATCCAAACCAGGACGACAACGGTTATCAAACGTTTTTTGTTAACAGATGTCAGGGTTCCTTGCGGATGCGGGTACAGCTGATACACTGCTAATGCGGTTGGTAGTCCCCTTGCAGTAAGCACAATCTGGGGCAATCAATATTATCACACCTTTATGTCCATCTGCAGAGAAAGATAACTTGGAAATATATCCCAACTTTGAAGAAGTTGAATGATGGGCCCAAAATGAAAGGTGTGGCTTAGCTACCAAAGCGCCAAACAGCTGGACAAACGAGTGCACTGCTAAACAGCTTTCACTTAAAATCAGATGTTAGACTGGTTAGAGCCACCTTACAAAGAAAGATCAGTCTTAACAGATTCCAGCGAGACTCTAATCAAGCAGGGAGAGGTTAACCTTCATCATATTCCAAAAACTTGTATGGCCACACGCTTTTTTCTATTATCAACCCCAGGTATCATTCTCGGTATTTCAATATGTTTTCGGTCGCGTTTGGGCCCTGATTTGGGTTCGAGATGCAGCTGCCTGGCCTGGGAAGTTGTGGGAACCTGAATTTTTTTTGTTAAGATGACAGAAATTTCAACGGAAATAAATACAGGAATATTAAAAATTAGAGCGGACTTGAAAATGCGGTTTTGAATTGAAAACGTCTTTGTATTTTTCTTTCGTGATGAGTCTTGAGCGACTTAATTTGTACTAAAGCAACAACACAACTGCATTTAATATTTCTCAGGGGTCAAGCACGAGAATCGCCATAATATGGCGAGAAAAATTAGACTCGTCATGAATTTCGCTTTTCAGCAAGAAGAAAAAAATGTTAAGAGAGCCGGGGGATTTTCTGGAAACCAGAGAAGTGATTTGATTGTACCATTTTTATGATTTTGTAGATAAGGGCATGACTGTGATAAGGGCGTTCAGACAAAAGCGTAATTAAGGATCATGTTACAATTAATCGAAGCTAGGAATGTTATTCGACTTCAACCAAGCCTCGAGTGTTGATCACGAAAAGCTGTAGGTATGTAATTGATAATTTATTCCACTCTGTACTTTTAATCTAGATCTAGAAGCCTTTTATACTTCATCGAAAAGGTCAAACCAGCATCTCAAGATAGATGTAAGTATTTACAACGTGACAGGCCGGGTAAATTGCATTTGACCTTTTTTAGGCAACCTCTGTGTTTCAATAACAAATGGCGGACCGCATCCGGACAAGAATGCAAATACTTTTTTCTGCTTGTCTGTTGTGGAATTTGGCTTCCCTCGCAATTTCACACGAATTGGTGAGTTGGCCCGGTGAGTTTGCTTGTGTAGTTCTTAAGGGTTCTTGGCTTCGTTTGCTTGCACAAGAGAGGTACTTTTTCCCTCAGAAAAGTTAAAACAATATTTCTGCGTGGACATCGCGTGTCGGGACCTTCTCGATACATATTCAGCGATCGTAAAAAAAAAAACTTTATGCGTTGCAATGGACTTTGTTGTAAGATTCTACTTGAATTACAAAGCTAGCTAAGTAAAACCAATTTGGGGTTTAACTGCTACAAATCTGTAAAAATGTAAAGGCATTTTTTAACGAATGTACGTGTTTGTTGCGGTAAGCTTAAATGGGTTTGTATTAATAACAGCGAGTTATCTCTCGTAATTTAAAATTGCCCTGACTCACATCCAGTGACCTAACCTCATATACTGAAGTACCTTGTTCGAAAATGTAATTATTTTTTGTGCATTAGTTTGCTAGAGTCCGCGGATTTTATTTGTAACCGACCTCATTCCAATAGTTTTGTGGTTTCGAAAATAATTTCGTTGACCAGACATTCCAATATATATGCTGTCGCGCTGAGAATTTCTAACGTTTGTCATTTTTAGCGTTTTGCGTACGAGGAATCACCTCCAAAACAGGACCAAGGTATGTCTTGTCTTAGACGTATTACCTCTTAAGCAAGTTTTTGTTATGTAGGGAATTTTTTTGATCGACTAGAGACCAAGAACAGTGGGAATCAATTGGACCACTTAGGTGGGGAAGGTGGGGTGGGGAGATGGTCTGTATGAAAAGGTGTTAATCGCTAGTAGGCAGAGAGACTTCAAATGGTTATCTGTAGCAATAAGGCCATGAGCTTGTGAAAACGAAACCGAATACTCAAGAAGAACCCTCTTCCTTGTCAACGAGTGCACATTGCAAATGAATGTTGCTGCTCAAGGCTCATTATGGGCCGGGGATCGGTGATTTTGAGTTAGATCCGAGGCACAATAGTTACTTAAGCTTATTATATTTTTTAAAAGTTTGGTCATTTTCATCCAAAGAAGTTTTGTGCATACAGCTCTATAACCATTTTATTCATTTTTACAATGGCAGCTGAAAAAAAGGCTTGTCATAATGATTATTAATATTATGAACTTCATCATCATGGTTACTGTTGATTTATTACTGAAGAAAATTAAATTTGTTCATCTTACTAAAAAAAAAAAACACTACGTGATCTTATTGCATTACCAACACAGACCATATTAACACATCAACTTCCAATACCCAATCACCATTGTCATCATCATTTCCAGATCTTTGCATCAATGTTGTGTGTCACACTGGCCAGGAGTGTATGGCTGTCAATGGAATTGCGTCCTGTGTTTGCAAGAAATCATGCCCACATCATGAAAACCCAGTTTGTGGATCAAACGGCATGACTTATCCAAACCACTGTGAGTTGCACAGGATTGCTTGTTTAAAGGGCAAGAAGATTTCCATCAAACACAATGGAATATGTAAAGGTCAGTAAAGTGATAAACTCGGCATTCAGTGTGAAAAATTTCACTGACCTTTCACTTGCCACTAACTCCTTTTTCACTGACTGTCCAAGACAAATCCTTCAGCAATAAGGCCAACACTGAACCCCAAGAAATTAACCCTACACTAAGCATTCTTGGAACAACATTACCTTTGCCAATAAAGAAAACTGTTTGAAACGGCTAACAACCAGTTGAAAGAAAAATTCCCTGATTTGTTGCTGACTTAATGATATAATTCAGAGTTCCTTAATTAACAACAAAACTCCCTGTCTTTTCCTTGAAACTGAATAGAGTCTACTTTCCGTTAACCTTTCCCTGACCAGTTGTGAGCAAATCATATTACAATTTATTGAGCTTTGGTCATTTCTGATGGGATGTGGGCTAAATTCGCTGGTTCAATCTTATGTCTATAAAGAGAAGTTGAGATAGATGGGTCTTCTTGCTGGTGACGGGTTCCTGAGAAAAGGTGGTATATAACATAGTTGACTTACGGTGGCAGTTGGCAAGCTGTGTGGCACATCTGATCACTCCACTAACAAGACGTAGTATTTTGCCATTAACTTGTTACCACAGGGCAACCAACCCAGCCTCCACCATCAGCAATGGTTAACCACTCAAAACCTGGTAAGTTGGAATTTAATCCTGGTTTTCATTCCAAATGTATATGAAAAAAACTTGGTTGTTTAATTCTTCTCTAAAAGGGGAAGATATGTATAATTTTACTTTGAATTTTTCAAAAAAGACAGCTCAAGTACCCTCAGTAAGCAGCCATTGTAACCCAACTGAAAAATTTTTCTCCAACACTCAGTGGTCTGTTACGAGCGTGATCGTGATGAAATACGCAGCCGTTTGATTGGATGGTTAAAGAACCAAGAGAATTTGCTGGAAGGTGTGGAAGGATACAGAAATCTTCTGAAGTATTACTTTGACCTCATGGATGAAAACAATGATGAAAAGCTGGATGTAACTGAGTTCAGAGAATTTGTCCAAGCAAATCAATCAGCAGAGGAGGTATTGTGAACCTTAAATCTGCTGTTGATTCATATATAGCATAACTTCCCAATAACTGGAATGGTATTTGACCTATTAAATGGAGGTTGAGTACTGGTATACCTATTACCTGTCTTCTTCACGCCTTATGGCGCATAAGGCCTTTTTTCTGGTTTCTGTAATAACATTTTACAGAGAAGGTTATCAGCCCTCTGTGTGGTCCTCTAACCTGGAGGAACAGGGGATCACATCTGTTCTCTAACCTTCAACCTGTTCAGCATGGGTGTTCCTACCAGGAGTACAAGACTCCAGCTGACGTAGCTCTAGGGGTCATGGAGATGAGCAGACCTCCCCACCATGATAACGTGGTTATTCATTTGAGGCAGGAAGTATTGGCATACCAGACCGTAACCACTGGGTTATACCATGCAATCCTTTCCAGTAGTGATAGAAAATGGAGAAGCAACACTAAAGCCTCAGGATGCCACATGGCCAGAACATCGCCGTTACTTAATCAATGTTAGATTTGGATTGTTCCAGATAAGTGTTAGCTGATTTCTGTTATCGCATACTTTAATTTGTACTTTAGGTTTCCAGTGTTGAAGAGTATGTCAATCCCATCCTGCAAAGCCAGTGCGCCGATGCTCTTATTTCAATCAGTGATGAGGACTCAGACTTGGAACTGAGCTTGAATGAGTTCAGGAAATGTTTAGATCCAGAGTTCAAGCCACAAAAGAAAGGTAAATATACACTGGCCATTTAATGTAACATATTGGTTTCTACCAGTCTCTGCTATAACACTAATGAACCACTCATAATGAAATGCAAATAACCAGAACGAAATTTGGCGTAGTGGGGAGAGCACTCGCCTTCCACCAATGTGTCACGGGTTCGATACTTGGACTCGGCGTCATAAGTGGGCTGAGTTTGTTGCTTCTCTACTCTGCTCCGAGAGGTTTTTCTCCGGGTACTCCAGTTTTCACCTCTCAACAAAAACCAACATTTGATTTGATTTGATTTGATTTGATTTAGAATTCACTTCCCAATGAAATTGAGTAGCTCTAGTTTAGAAATTTTGAAGAAGTCTTTATTTTAAGTATTTTTTAGAGTGCTATAAAGATGTTCATCATTTTACTATATCTTAGGTTTTTCTTCCTTTTTATATTCATATATTCTATATGTACTTAAGATTAATTCATATTTTAATTGTTTTCAGCTAATTTTTAATTACTTCATTATTTACATGACTTTTGTATACGTGTTTATTTTTATTTGTTTAGAGGGCCACGAGTTTATCAGTATTTTATACTGTCAAGTGCCACCCTCGATAAAAAAAAGTTGATTATTCTTATTCTTATTATTATCAGTCAGCATCTGTGCTTGGCTAGAAAGATTTGAGACTTTCATAAAGTTATTATTATTATTTATTGTTATTATTATTATTATATTATATTATTGCCTTTGTAACTTAGCACTTTTTTATCCAGACCTGCAAAGTCTGTTTAATATATAGAAGCAAAATATACTGTCTTTATTTTAGTTGCTGAAAGTGGATAGTAGCTTATTTCTCCCTTGCAACATCACAAGTACTAATACCAAAGGAATACAGGCCAAAAGGAGGAGAATATCCATATTGATATCACAGCGACAATAATAAATATTATTATCATTCGATACTTTTTCCCTTCCTTTTCATTGGCCCAAACCCTACCACATGACCTACAAATAACTGCCTACAACTAATGGCCTGCTTGTGCACAGTACCATCCAACTGTGAATTTGCTACAAATAATATTCTGATCATGTGTGTGTCCATGCATCCAAGCTCTTCAAATTCAGTGAAAAATGGCAGATCGTTTCACGCTTACCGAAAATAATTCTGAAAAACAAGCTCGGTGATCAAATGATAAAACTATTATTGAACTTGGTTTTCACAAAATATCATGATTTGCCAGTCTCACAGATCAATTATTTGCCTCAGCCCTTAGCTTTGGCAAATAATTGAACTGTTGCCACTGACAAATCACAATATTTTGTGGAAAACCCTCCTAAGTGACTAAGTCAAAAAAGTTTTTCGTCAAAAGTGCCCGATATTTTGCCCATGACCTTCAATTTGCTTATTTATTTATATTATATTTTACTTATTTTAATTGGTGAAAAAAACAGCAAGGCATTGTTAAGTAAGTAAATTGAAATTGGGCACTTTCGACGAAAAATTTTTTTGACCTAAATAGTCACTTAAGAGGGTTTTCCACTAGCCTCTTCAATTGTTTATTATTTGCTTTCAGGACATGCTCTTGTTTCAGTGATAATAATGAAACTATAAACATGTGGTGTAACAAATTGTTCCAACTATAAGAACCATAAAAAAATAGGTGGAAACAGTGAAGAGGAAATTATGCATGTTGTATGGACGCCTAAATGGCTACTTTTGTGATGTTTAATAGTTAACAGGGCTGTGCTCTAGAAGCACCCAATGGCCACTGGCGACTTACTTTTGCCTTTGGGTGACAAGGTAATCTTAGTTTTTAAAAAATTTGTATGCTGGGCACCCTGAATTTGGTTCAGAGTTTTGGGCTCCCAAAATTTTTTCTTAGAGCACAGCCTTGGTTAAGTGCATGAATGATACATTATGATTTCTGTCTTTCTTATTCAGTCTGTGAACTGGATGATAAGTTTTACCGTGATGGCACTGAAATTCCAACAAATGACTGTAACAGCTGGTAGGTGTTGTGGAGTGAATTCAATAATAAATTTTAAAGATAATGACTAATTTATACCTATGTCCTCATAAGAGTGCAAAACAAAATGCTGCTTTCTTTTGCTGCTGTTTATCTTGCTCAACAAATGGGTTCTACATTTATTTTGTGGATCTGTGAAATCTCATGGTGATGCATTTTTGTTGTTGTTGTTTTTTTTAATCTCTGGGGGACTCATAAAGTGTAACCATTCCAGTGAAAGTTACTGAGCCATACTTTCCTTCAGTGGTGTTTATATTACTGTAAGCTGTACAAGGTGGTTCCAACTTTTGATCTTGTGAACAAACTTCCAAAGAGTGAGCATTCAAATGACAGCTACTAAGCGGCCTTTCCTGTGGTGGAACTCAAAAACTTTATCTTTCAGTGTGTGTGCATGTGGACAGTGGGTCTGTACTGCCTTGAAATGTGACGGTAAGTAACTTGCAAACCATGGCAGATAAATATTGTGATGACGATCTTGTGTTCCAGGTATGCTATGCAGGGTGGTCACTAATATTTTCTGTAGGGGGGAAAGAAAAATAAGGAGCCAGGGATTCTTGTCCCTTACTGGCATCAGTGCAGAGTAGCCAGGGTTTCTACTCATAAAAGGCGGGGAAAATCCCCGGCATTAAGATGTCAGCCCTGGCTGTATGTAAAGGGTCATGGGTTCAATTCCTATTTTGTCCATAGATTTTCTTTGTCCCATGCACATTACATTACACCACACTCCAGTGCAATGAATTACCAAATTACACTAGTCTACATGACATGACATGACATGACATGACAGAGTCTGGAATTTAAGCCTTGCTTTATTCTCATTACCAGTACAGTCAACTTCTGATTTAAGGGATTTTTTCTTTGACTGTTTAGGATCTTTGTATTCCATAATGAGGAAAATAAAACAAACTGTTAAATGTTGATTATTTTTTTTCTTTCTCGCTTCAGAGTCAGATGCAAATCAGGTACTTGCTGAGATGGATGATGATGAAAAAGAGAAGCACAAGTTTGTTGTGAATGGAGAAGAAGCCAAGGAGCAGCTCACCAAAGCAATAACTGAACAAAACAGGAAGGAGAAAGCACATCACATACAAAGGAAATTCCTTCCTCTGCTTAAACCACTGCATCATCACAAGCACAGAAAACATGGCAGACATGGCTCAAGGGAGTCTGGCCACAGAGAAGAGTAGCTCAAAAGTGCTGAGTAAGGTCAAATAAGTTCTATGCAGCGTTGCATGTATCATATGCAAATTTCTAATTGGATGTTGTACAACAGTTTCAAAGTAAAATGAGAGTATTGTTATATGTAGCAAGATAGACATCCTGTATTTTATGTGAATCATGTCAACTTGCAGTGTGTGTTATGGCCTTAAAGGGGCAGTGTCATGGGAATCTTCTCTGGCATTTTGACCAAAACTTTACTAAGTCAATTTTCAATGGTGTTTTTCAAGTTCAAGTTTCAAGTTTATTTCAACTCTTTTACAAGTTGCATGTTTTTTCATTCATGAATTGCTTCTGGATTATCGGTGAGATAAAATCAAGTACATTTTACAAGACAAAAATGAGCTGCAGTAAGCTATAACCAATTTCATTAGTAAAATGCAAGGGGAGAACTTGAAAACGACTTTTTCAAGTTGGCACCATTTTCATCTTAGCCAAGCGTAACCGAAAACATTGAAGGATGGTTTCTGTGAGTTAAAAATAGCCGTTTTTAAGACAATGTGGCCATTATTGTTCATTTGCCAGTGGTAAACAGGTCTCCTTTGCTTTCCAGATTTTTACTACCTACTACTACTAATCTTTATTTTCTTTTGTCAATGTATACATTTTTTTAATTAAAATGTAGAAAATTTACAAAATATGTTAATCTAAACTAAATAAAAACAATGGGCAAGCTAGGAAGCTAAATAAACCAGTAGGTTTTCTTGTTAGCTCCCTAACAATCCATGATACTGCCCTTTTAAGGAAAGTAACCCTCAGCTGCAAAAACCTTTTTTAAATATTTTTGTCACTAAAAACAGTAGCAATATTTACATTTTGCAATGTATTTACTCTATTAATACAAAACTTTGCTTTTGCATTCATTGCAATTCTATCTATAGTAAACCATAGATATTAGAATAATAAGTTGTAAAGCTAGAAAACAACAGGCAAGTCACTTTGTCATGCAAGTTAAAGTCAAAGAACACTCTTTCAAAACTTTCAAAACCCTACAAAAAGTTTTGTAGGGTACCAGCAGTATTTTAAGATTTTTATTGACTTGGATTAAAACTTCAAACATTTCAGCTCAATACAGGCGAGTTTTGCCCAGTTGTAAGGAAAACTTTGAATGCTTCAATAAAGTACTTTGTACTAATACTCAACAAAGAGTCATCTTACTGCATTTATACAGCCAAAGAATAGAACACACAATACTGCATCTTTGATGCGGCCCTGTTACGGTAAAATTCCGACAGGCAACACAGCTCAGAAACAGTGACATGAAGGAGCTGAAATGAAGACGAATGACAAGACCACCACATGAAATTTCATCAGTGACAAAGAGAAAAGCAAAGTGGACAATGACATCAGCATTTTTTAGATTAGACAAAACTTGGAGGCATTCAGGCATATGAAATTGCATTTAACCTTTTCTGTGTCTTTTCTCTTAATTTCCATCTCTCACTTTGCAAGGCTACTCAATTTTATCGACAACATACCCAAGGATAGAATGTTCTGGTGACAGAATTAAGAGAAAACATTTACCTTAAACATACCGGACTTAAATATCTCGTACATTGACATCAGTGACTCTGGACGAAATTCCAACAGCGACATGTGAACCTTCCCAAATTGTGCCATGAAAGGGTTTCAAACTCAGATGGGGGACATAAAGTTCCACCCCCCAACACAGGGCCTCTTTGATTAGTTCATTAAAGAACATTTGTCTTTTTCTATGAATATGCCATACAAGCAAGGTTTGACACAAGGAAACAGTTTATTTATAGTTAAAGCAACTGGCACTAAAACCAGATGATTGAAGGGTTGTGACTTTGTTGGGATTTAGTTTAAAACAAGGGAAGTAGTGCAAGAGGTTTGACCCATCACATCACATCACATCACATCACATCACATCACATTACATACATACATACATACATACATGACATTATTTACCCTCGGATTTTAGAGTAGCTTGTGCAGCTAATATCTCCGAGCATTTAATCATCAGATGAGAGATAGACCACCACACCGGGAACTACGTCCCCTACTCTTTTCGAACAGTGTCTGGGTTCTTTTACGTCCCACAGAATCAATTGTGAAGAGTTGTGAGACGGGGCCTACAGTTTATCGTCCTTATCCGAGAAGACTAGAAAGTCTAACCATTTGCAGATGTTATTACAAAGGCAGCAGTTTCTCCTCAATTATTTAAAGACCCTGAGTGTTGGTCCGACCGGGGTTTGAACCACCGACCTCCCGCACGCCAGTCCGGTGCTCTACCACTGAGCTAACCGGTCGGCGGTTACACACATCACATCACATACATGTAGTATTGCAATATTACTTTGAACCAATAAAGCAAATGAAGTATAAACTCACACCAAATATGTTTGCCAGACATTCTAAGGGGGTAGGGGTAGGCATTTCAAAACCAAGCTTTTCAAAAAAAAGTATGAAGTTAAAAATTTTGAAAGGTACTGGGGACTTGGTTGAAGGGGTGGGAGTTATGCGAGAAAAACTTTCATGGGGTGAGGGCCAGGAATATATATATTTTGTAGATCAGAACAACACAATTTAACAATTCCAGTTTCTGGCTTGTTCTTTCATTTTTGGTTTTATTGTCTATTTTTGTTTTCTGTAATCTCATCAGTATTTTTTCTATATAAACTCAAAATATAAAACTCCATTCATCTACACAACTGCTGGTTTTAAAAAATAAATACAATTATATTTAGCTTCGGTCTTAATCTACAAGCCTATGTAAAGTTTCCATTTTCTCAGTTATATACTGTTTCAAATTTGAAATACAACATTGATTTCACCAGGACAACAGCCACTGCAAGGTGATTTTTACATAACAAGAAAGTTCTGGGGGACTATGTGGATTCAAAATGCACCAAGAAAATCCCGTGAATGAATATAAACTGCTATGGGCCTCAAAAATGAGGTAGAATTAGCATGGTTTTAGCTTATATTGAATAAAAACATCTGAGTCAGCAATGCCTGTTCACAATTTTGTTGGACAGTTTTGTCCTATGACAGACCATTATTTGCTGCTCCTTTGCTTGGAAGTCTGTGTGAAAATGCAAAATGCAACAAGGACCTTCATTTTCGTTTGGAACTATAATAATTGAAGGCCTCGGTGCATAACCATCCTATGTCGAATTTTGGGTTGTTTTTCGATTTTGCTTGGATTTGTCTGAATTTCTGCATGTGAACTACAATTCGATGGAAACACATTGTGTGGTATTTTTTTGACTGATTCATCCAGAATCCAGAAATGCATTTTTTCTTACTAAGAAGATGTAATGCAACTTGCAAACCACTCCCATGGAAGGTTGGTTTCTTGGTGTACGTAAGAAAAAATGCATTTCTGGATTCTGGATGAATCAGTCAAAAAAATACCATACAATGTGTTTCCATCGAATTGCAGTTCACATGCAGAAATTCAGACAAATCCAAGCAAAATCGAAAAACGACTCAAAATTCGACATAGGATGGTTATGCTCCGAGCCCTTCAATTATAGTTCCATAATTATTATGTGTATTCTGCTACCAAAATAGACAGACTGTACACTCAATTAAAGTCAGATAGAATAAACTCATCTGCCAATAACTATCTTCTGCCTCTTTTACTGCTTGGTTGCATAGAGAATGGATCATCAGAATCTTCACTGTCATCCTGAAGGAAATAATAGAAAAATACAGATAATATCATCACATTCTTTAAGCAAATGAATGATGACACAGATCAAAGGAACACTACCAATACTTGGAGCTGTTGACGGGATGGGGGTGAGGGTGAGGGTGGAGTAGGGGTGGGGGTGGGGGAAAGGCTGCACACAGGCACTTTCTATCATCATTTGAACAGAGTTTACTTTGGGAGTTGATAGCCACCTTCCCTGGATGGAAAAAAAAAAAAAACAGTAATTAAAACCACTGTTGCTGGTATCCTCTCCTTAACTGATAAATCCCAGAGTGTAATAAATCTACAATCTTTGAATGATTCAAGCAGGGAAAGGGAAACATTAGAGGGACTTTCAAAACTTACACCATTCTGAACCTGACTGATAACTGTTTTCTTGCTTCTTCCTCTTGTTGACCTCTGTGATGGTGTGGGTCTGTAAATGCATTATATATATTTATCAGTTAATGAGAAAAATGTGACAAACTAGGAGAGAGGGGAGAGTAGAGATGGGTGGACTGGGAGAGGGGAGGTAGAGGAATGAATGGAGGAAAGGATGAATGAATGAATGAATGGATGAATGAACTTTATTTAAGTGTCAGAGTATTTAGCTAAATATAAGCTAATTGCGGACACTAAAAGAACATTCCAAATACAAAATAAAAATTAAAATAGGAATACTACAAGTGTTACAATCTTTTGTAAAGGCAAGGAAGGTTCATAAAAATCTAAAATCTAAACTATTCATTAATTTAATATCGCTTAGTTCAAAGAAAATCTGATATTTAAAGTATTCACGAAATAACATTTATAATTATTAAAATTGCATTGCAAATGTCTGGTTGAATACTGTATTTCCTCGAATAAGCACCCATGCACTAATAAGTGGCCTCACCTAAATAAGCACCCACCCCCTCAGCCAAAATAGCAAATAAGCACCCACCCCCTCAGCCAAAATAGCAAATAAGCCACCCCTCCCCCTCACTTTCTTATATCTATTGTCCATTGTCACTTTATTTCAACTACAGCAGCATCAGTACTTGTGGGAGAACAGTTCATTTTCGGTTAAGTCACTTAATTCCTGACCAGTTATTTCTATCTCCATCTGCTTGTAGAGTTCTTTTATGATAAGTGCATTAGCCAAATAGAGTTTCAGTACATTGACTCCCTTGATTAAGCACCCTCCTTCAAATAAGTGCCCACCCTTTTCGCTGAAATTTTAAATAAGCGCCTGGGTGCTTATTTGAGGAAATTTGTTAGCTGGAGACAAACAGAAAGTGGAAGATAGGAGTGGAGAGGGGGAAAGGGAAATTGAAGGTGGGTCAAGGCAGACAAGGTGGAAAGAGAAAGGAAGGGGTTAGGGAATCATAAAAGGTCAAGGGTGAGAAAAGAGGGTTAAGGGAGGGGTTGGGAGAAAGACAGGATTAGAAAATTAGAAACTTATTACTTTTAAAAGCAAGAGAAGTCCTTACTGTGTAGTCTTTGTCTTCTTCACAGATGAAGACAGAGGGAAATTGAAACCATCATCATCGTCATCCTCATCAGAGATTACTTCCTATAAGACAAAAGAAATGTAAGAATAGATTATTAGAATAACATACGTGCTAACATACCTTGCCCATCACTTCGTAAAGTAAACCTAAAATGGAAACGAAGTTGAACGAACACCTTACCTCGTATGAAGTTATCAAAAATATTTGCAGACCTGTGACAGATGAGTTATTAAAAAGAGCAATGATCTTTTTAAATAAGTATTATTTCATTTCACGTTTACCTTTCATTTTATCTTGAGTCTTAGATGGAAACCTAAACTTTTATAAGCCCTAAGGCTTTTTAGGTTTTTGTGTTTCCTTGCCATTTCGTCTTTATAACTAGTGTGATTTATAATTATGTATTAAATTATTTACCACACAACATGTACAGAATTCAAATACCTCAGCTACTTTGCTTGGTTGTCTCCTCTTTTTGGATGCTGAGCTAAATGCTGAAAATGAAACCAACAATAAACAATGTTCTATATACAACTACCTACTGTTTGGCTGGTCAGTGCTCATGTTTAAAAATTCTTAATGGTTAACAGTAAGCTTAACTAAATCATTAAAAAAGCAGCCTAACTTTGCTCATTTATTGTTTGAAAACACTGCCAAGCAGTAATTAAAAATAATTTCTTGAGCATTCCATAAATTGCAATTGGGACTGATAAGGGGGAACTGAATTCCACTTCAGCTACATATCAGTGTACTTACAGTCCATGATAGTGCGTGATGTGTTTGTAGCTGCTTGTGAAGCTGCCCTTCCTCTCCCACGCCCACCTCTTCCCCTTCCTCTGCCTTGTCCCCTACCACGCCCTCCAGTTGTGCCCCTTGAGGACGTAGTACCTATTTGAATACAGTTTTAAAGTGCTTTTACTGCTCAACTCTTTTCTGACCACATTCTGACCAGTTAAATCACAAAATGAGAATCAAGGACGAGGAGGAGTGTTTCATCGGACTTCCAAACACTGAGAAGAGGGTTGAAAAAACAAGATGCAGCTTAATTAACCAGCTTTAATTAATTTGAAGTGTTTGTGTAAGGAGTTTGATTAGACTTGTTATTTTAAGTCCTGTTGAGGAAACCTGATTCTTTATAAGCCACATGGTTTCTTTCAGGTTTCCTTGCCATCTACTTCCTTTAATTTTCTGTACATTGTACCTTAATTGTAAGATGGGTGATATGGCAAATAAACAATGAATGAATCTCTCTGATGAAACACATTTTTGAGAGTTTGAATATAGCTCCTCAATCCAATGACTTTCTGGGTGAACATGTTTTTTGACCCTGTTTTCTCCAAAACTAAGTGCAAAACAGCAAAAAAACTACTGGGTAATGTTTACCACATGAAAAAATGTTAGAAGTATAGAAGCTATCAATAGTTCGCTACATTATCGTGATTGTTATTGATGTTCCATTTTCACTATCAATCCATTGCTATCGCAGCATTATTGCGATTAATTGATAGTTTGATGTATTGTTACAGCCTTAAGAAATATGGGGTAAAAATTCACCAAAATAATTTTATAACAGTTAGGATCACATAATCAACCAAACCTCCTTCGTGGAAATGCTTCCCTTTGTTCCCTCTTCTTCAATGATTAATAACATTTTATGCAGTCATACATCGTTTGTATGAAGAGGTCTCTGATATTGAAACAGTTTTCCATTCCTAACCTTTGCTGGTGCTTGGTCTATCCTCATCACTACTCCCATTCATATCATCATCATCATCATCTTTGCTTGGTTGGCTGGTGCGAGATTCTGCCAAGACCTAGAAGAAATCAAAGCAAACTGTATAAATGGATTAGGCCTCTATAATAGAGCAGCAAGGAGTACCTGTGACATTTCTAAAAGTTCTAACTATAGAACACAGAAATGGATCTTCTCATTCTCAGGTAGTGATCATGTTACTGCCATTTCACAATTTTACCAAACAGGGCTCCTTGCTGTAGAACAAATTGCCGTGCAATGATTGTTTGCAAGCTCTTGGTTCCTTTGACAAAATTTCATTCTCCCGATAGTTAAAAATATTATTGATACTAACATACATTAAGTTAT
Source organism: Pachyseris speciosa (assembly GCA_016490735.1). Classification (NCBI taxonomy): domain Eukaryota; kingdom Metazoa; phylum Cnidaria; class Anthozoa; order Scleractinia; family Pachyseridae; genus Pachyseris; species Pachyseris speciosa. Next base: position 302,822 of record JAEMWC010000674.1, read on the forward strand.
AACTTGTATTAGTATAAATCTACTAGTGTTTTATCACGAATGCTGTTCTCTGATTGGCTACGCTACTCGCTATCTATTCTGTGATAGACAGTGAGTAGTGGTTGTCAACAAAATGGTGGCTGCTTCTTCACATTTTCGAAGTGTCTGCAACGAGGATTTCAATAATTTACTTGTGTAGGTTTGAACGACTGGTAGATTTGTACTAAAACAATAAGATTATTCACTCACAATTTCTATGCGTGATAGCTGATTTGGGCTGCACCCTCATCAGTTATCACACGATAGAAATCTTGGGCTCATAATCTAATTGTTAAAATTATGTTAATATTAATAATATCAATGGGGATAAATGCAACTTAACCTAGTGAACAACTAGGAGCAAGTTTTGCTCAGTTATTGGCATGGCTTGGCGTTAGCATTTGCTAGTATATTGTGGGTTGCCGGCAGCCTTATAGCCTTCTGGCATATGTCTGATCTCTTCAGGCAGTCCAGTGATCAGCGGAGGTTCCATCATGGTATTTTATGCGTGCACCATTTTGCATGTGCTCATAGTTTTGCTCTGCGTACAGGGCGTTGTAGCTCGTGTGTTTTCGAGTATTTTCCCTGCCTCCCCCACTTTAGTTTTATTATTATTATTGTTATTTTTGGAATTTGTGTTATTTTCCTTCTGTGTTTTTAACATCCTTTTGACCCACCCAACTTGACTAACCTTGCTACCTTCAGGTGGGTACTTTTTATCTGTCAAACATTGCTGTTGTTGTTGCAAATAAATTGAAACTAAACTAAACGAAACTGTTATTACTGTAAAAGCTCTATTAAGCCTCCAATCTCAATTAACCTTCCTCTCTAATAAGCCCCCCGTTTGGAAGTCGTTTTTTGTAATAAGCCCCCCCCCCCCCCCCCCATCTAATAACCTCTTCCCCCCTTGGGACATTAGATTTTGTAATTAGTCACTCCTATTCCCTTTCCCAAAATCAACTTCATGTGGTACAGTTGTGCATAAAACTATTTGCTGATCTGTATTAAATACTGAAGTTTCACTACAGTTGTTTGAGGTTTGTACAAAAACTATTTTAAGACGAAAATGGCATGTTTAAGATTTCAAATAAGCACCCCCTCTCTATTAAGCCCCCCTGTTAATGAGGTCTGAAATTAATGGTGGGCTTAATAGAGCTTTTACGGTATCATTATTATTATGATTATTTATATTGCAGTAAAACTATCTGTATGCACAGTGTTATAAAGCGACACAGGGCGCAAAGCGTAACCTGTGCGCACAAGCGAAACTTAAAAGGAATAACCATATGAGTAAAAAAAATAAAAAATAAAAAATAAAAAAAATAAATAAAAAAAATAAAAAATAAAAAATAAAAAATAAAATATATATCTATATATATATATCTACATGGCTAAAAGCTATTATCTAGGCATATAAATGTTTGTAGTGTCTCTCGTTCTTCGTGGCTGATAGTCAGGCTTTGATCTTAGGTCTTCATATCATAACCTTAAAAGTTCTCGCTATATTTTTATTATTATTATTATTATTATTATTATTATTATTATTATTATTATTATTATTGTTATTATCATTATTATAAGTTATTTTTTCTTCCACTGAACTCCTAGTTCAGTGAGATGGGTACTTAGTTTGGGGCTGGGTGTGGCAGGCTGGGCTTGTGGCTGGGTTGCAGGTACAGCAGGCTTATGGGGTGTTCTACTGACCTGGGTTTGGGTCAGTGGTACCAGCCCCCAGGTCCCTGAGCACTCAACCTCTACATGTGATGCAGGCATTGATTGAAGGGCTGGGGGCATAAACTGCCTATGTAGAGTTTTAGGTGGTTTTTTTGCATACGTTATTTCTCGAAAACGAAAAAGAAATCGGTGAAAAAAAATATGGGACAATGTTTTTGAATCAAAATGCAGGTCACATGCAAAAATTTGGACAAATCCAAGCGAACTAAAAAAACAGCTGAAAATTCCACATAGGCATTTTATGCCCCCAGCCCTTCAATTGATCATTAGGTGGAAGTTTCAACATTTACCTTCCTTATATCTTCTGCATCTTCATCGTCATCTTCACCTTCTCTCCGTCGTATTTCTTCTGCATGTTTCAACACTTCAGTCTCAATATTGTCTTCACGGACATTTTGCCGTGTTTTTAAATGTTGTTGTGCTTGATCCAACTGCCACTTCACCAGTGCAGATATGGCTTCTTTTTCATCTTTTTCTACAAATTCCCGAAGAGCCTGTGCCATTCTCCCTTCTGTTAAAATACGTAGCTCTAATGCCTGCAATACCATTTTAGAATTCCCCTCAAAAAAACATCATTTTCTCAATACAAACTTAAAGTTCACTTTTTCTTACAAATGAAAATAATTAAAATATTACTTTAAAAAAATCATTAATTATTTTTCTCTATGCAACCTTATTTCATTTTTCTTACAAACAAAAAATAATTAAAACAAACATCAAAGGAAACACATACATTGTCTTTTGATGTTAGGTATTCTTTGATCAAGTCTTCCATTCTGATGGTATCAAGTGCTTCTGGGCGGAAGTGAGGAAGCTTTATGTCTTCCCGCCCCTTCTTATCTGTTATAAGGTACAGACAACAAAAAACTGGAATTAGTCAAGTATGTTAACAAGGCTAATGGTTGTACAAATGTCTTCAGCCAGTTGCCACTCACTGGGATAAAAAAAATCCCCTGACATTTTTTTTCTGACCACAAACCAATTTTCAATGACCATCCAAGAAAAACCTTGGGTAATGAAGCCAGCAATGAGCACAAGGAATCTCATTTCCAAACCTCATGGCTAGCCAGAGGTAAAATCCTTGATGTTTCACTGACTTTCAGGTAGAATTTGGAATAATTATTTTCCTGACTTGATGCACAATTCCCTGACTTTTCCCTGAACTTGAAAAAAAAAACTGTTTTCCCTGATTTTTTCCTGACTGTGGCAACTTCTCAACTATTACAACTGCAGTGCTTCACATGAGAGAGTAGTCACATGTCAAAAACCAGCTTGTTTCCTGACCTGACACACTGTGTGATCAAGTTGAAAAAATTTGGAAAGAGCCACTGCCTGTTTACCTGCTTCCTTGACATCCTACTTTGAAAGTTACCAGAACACTGCAAATATATAATGTAATTATTACCTCCTTTGATTGGCTGAGTTTTTCTTCTGTAGAAAAGTAAAATATCTTTTGGGTTGGCCACTCTGTCAACAAACTGTTGTCCGAATCTTCTTATATTGAATGATGTGAATCCATCACTGTAGTCAACCTGTTGATGAGGACAATCATCTCAGTGGCAATTCACCGGTTACTTACAACATTGGCCTTTTTCAAACAAGAAGGTTTGCATTTAATAGATAATTTGAGTCTGAGACTTGACATTGTAATGTCTCCTTACAAAAGAAACTCAGGTCCAGGTTTTCTCTATCTTTCAAACCAATTTGATTTTTATACAAATAATGAACTACTCTGAAAATTGTTTAACCAAAAACAATTTAAACCACAGGACACATTTCACTATCAATATACTGGTAAATGGTCAGGCTAGTAATCTGTTGCTAATTACTTTGTGCTAGGTTTTCTTTGATAGACCAACATCCCATTCAGGGGTAAACTATAGGTCATACATATTCAGTTATCCTTTTCAAGCCCAGCGACCCAGCCATCCTGTCACCTAGAGCACCAGGATGAATAAAATAATAAGGTTCAACCTACCATTAGCAGTCTATCAAAAGATATCCACTATGAAATGTAAAATGTTGTGGGTCAAAATAAAGTTCAGGTCAAATGAAATTCCTTTGTCTAATCATGAATAATCAGGGTGAGAAGGCAAAGGAATTTCATTTTGATCTAGGTTAAAATCATTGGCCCTTTTTATACCAGAGATGCATTATCCGTCCAGATGAATAATGTGTCTGTCATTTTATCTGACTAGTGTAAAGATGGGACAAACTATGTGAGACGCATGGTCCATCTGGGACGAACTTGGGCAAACATTATTTGTTGTTTGCCTGTTTAGTTCATCTAGTATAAAGACGGGCACCAGATGGATTATGCGTCTAGACAAACTATCCCCTTTAGTGCATCTAGATGTACTAAATAAGATAGTTCATCTTGATGCATGATCCATCTGGTGCCCATCTTTATACTAGATGAACTAAACAGACACGGAACAAATGTTGACCCAAGTTCGTCTCAGACGGATAATGTGTCTCTAGTATAAAAATGGCTTGATGAGTTATTATTTGAATGGTCAGGTTTACCTTTATCCTTATCAGAGGCTTGTCAGGCTGTCTACTGTTCCCTGTGTGTTCACTCTCTGCCTTTGCAATCAGCTGTTCTACCTGCCAGTGGCGAGGATGGACTAAAATTAGGCCAATACTACTTTCCAATTCAATCCAGTTCAAATCTAATATCTTCTTAGACTCGAGCATATTGTGACATTTGATATCAAAAACAGTATTTTGATGTCATAGTTCATGAATTGTTTGTCAACATCATTGTTCAAGATAGTGATCTAACGCTTAGAGGGAAAAACATGCAAGGTACTCAGGGCAAGGAAGTCAGCTTGTCATAACCACTGTGGTTTAAATTTTTTTTAGTTTAAAATTTTTCAAGTCACTACAAATCAGTTTAGTACTTAGAGCATTTCAGTGATGTCTTTGAAGACAGAGGTCATCAGTCAACTCTTGCATGGATTTCAGAATTTTGTCTTGTTAAACCCATTGTGTGGTTCCAGAAAATATCTATACCCCTATCACAGAGGGAGTTTCACTTAAGACCACCCCTCCCCCCACCTCCCATGCAATAAAAGACCGCTCTGAGCAACCTGTTTGTAGTATTTTATTGTGTCTTTCTTCTTTTTGAGTTCCTCAATGACTTTTATCGCCATGGTAGAATATGTGTATTGCTGTGACAATGTTTAGACGTTTTGATTTATGACGCTAATTTTGAAATTCGAAATGGTTTCCTTATGCTATCACACAATGGCAACAGTAAAACTAAAATGCAAATGAAACAGAGGGCGGAGCTTTTCCTCTTATATCCGGTCTCCATGTTTAATAGGTGGCTGCTTATTAGGGGTTCCACTGTAGTAATATTATAAAGTGGCTTGTAGACTCACTCTCTCCACCAGATACGCCATCACCCTCTCCTCCTGAGTTGGATCAATTTCAGTGTGGCTTAAAACCACGTCATCCATGTAAAAAGGACGGACAGTCTCCAGTTTAATCTTGTTAATTCGGAAGATTTTGTTCTCTCTGATTTCCAGAATTCCCACATGCCTGTCAGCAGAAGAAACTGTCAGTAACTGATGTAACTGAAATAATAGCAACTTGAAACTGAAAATATTTCCAGTTTATGCCAAACATGGGCATTGTAATTAACTCATGTGGTACAAAAGAAAATATTGTAAATTAACAAATGAAATAACCTATGTAATCACATCATTAAATTGGACATTTGGGGTCTTCTGGGGGTTTAAATTTTCTGGTGCACCTTTTTGAGGTTATAAACTAAGGTATTCACACAAACTCTCCTGATCTTTGATTACTTTTTAACTTAACTGGATGTTTTAAAGTTGCTTTCTGGTTATGAGTCCAGCTTTGGCATAAACTCTTTCCACAGTCCTCAATAAAGTAAACATCATTACACTGTACATCTAATGAGATTTTGATTACATCATTACACCTTATAATACTAATTAAATGCATAATTAGGCTTTGCAAGGTCCAATTACATTTAGCCTACATGGCAGGTGTAGAGAGGGGACAGGGAGCAAGGGAAAAAGGGAGAGGCTCCTTTTCCTTTTCCCTTTTGGCATTTTTTTCCCTTCCCTCCCCCTCCCCTTTTTCCTTTTCCTTTTCCCTTTTGGCATTTTTTTCCCTACCCTACCCCTCCCCTTTTTCCTTTTCCTCTTCCCTTTTGGCATTTTTTTCCCTACCCTCCCCCTCCCCTTTTTCGTGCCTGCCACACGTAAACTACATGTAAGTTAGGCATTAAGGGAAGTATGTCCAATCATACTGCATTTTGGCATTTATTAGGGATATTCCATCATTATTTGGAGTGGCACTCTACAACACTTACTTTGGTTGTGCCTCTCCTGGAGAGAGAGAGGTGGCCACACTGGAACCAGGCTGACTGATATAAAATGTAAGATCTGTGTCTTCTGAATTTTTTGGGTCTATAATACACTCATGCTCATGTCCCCATATCACAAGATCAAGAAAGTCATCAAGAAATTTTTCTGGAATGTAGTTAGTTGCACCATGCTTTGCCCTGGAGAAAGACAAAAGGACAAAATAATGTTAAAGCACCTCTCCTCAATTACTGAACACTGGCCAGTGAGGCAAATGAAAAAGAGGACAATGATCCTCTTTAACTGAAAGCTGAAAAATCAACACATTTCATTGTTGGTGATCACTGTTGGTTTTGAAACGTGATGTTTTTTCGTTTATCTATAATTATCGCTAGTACGTGTTACGATAGTTTTTATTTGCTGAGTAATTAGTTAGGATTAACGCCTTCGTGAGCAAGATTTTAGCGATAGCTTCTCCTAGCCCTTCGCTGTAACGTCCGCATGGGAAATGCATAATGATTTTCTAGATTGTTTCTACCACGTTTTGTTGGTTATAAAATTAAGGTTTTCAACTCACTAAAGTCAGTTCTAGTGTAGACTTCGTGGTGTTACGTACTATCATCCATTGCGGATTCTTTTCTATCTACACTCGGGCTCGCCTTCAAGCTCATAGCTTTAGTCAAGACTAACGTTGGTGCGTGTGCAAACCAAAGTGAGTATAGTTTTATTTGCTTATAGTTTTCTTGTATCAATTTCGCCTTAAGTATAGTTTTCGCTTAGTCTTTTGGTTATCAATTGCGATATCGCTCAGTTATCCTTTCTGTTTATGTGGAGTCTTTTTAGTCTTGTCATTGCTTAGTTACTTTTATTTCATTTATTGCTATTCCTCAGCATGGATGTGCTGATTGATTTGATATTTCTGATTTATCATAGTATCACACTCCTCACGCGAACGCATTGTTAGTTAGTTTTTTCTGGTTTTCTACTGCAATTTCATTTTAGCTACTTTTCAGTATTATCAGTTTTGTTTAGTCTTATATCTTGTAGTTTTATAGATAATTTAGCTAAATAGGTTTCCATTTGATTTGTTGATTTCAGTTCGAACCGGTTAACGATTTAAGCGACTCAATCTGATCTACACATCAACTTGACGCGACCTTTGTCTTATCAATCGACTCCGTCGACTCATCTGTATCGTCGTATCAAGTTGTGTCCTTTGTACTAGGAACATTGAGCCGTGCTTCAATAAATTTATTTACGTTACAATCTACAGTTCTCCTCGAGTTCGTTTTTAAAGCTACGCGCCATGTTAGAGTAAATTACTTGGATTCTCGTCCGACATTCCATCCTTGTAAGTTACATTAGTTTGAATTTGACTGCACAGTTCAAATTTGCTTCATCATGAAGGAATTTCAAGAATTCGTCACGTCACGTCGTATTTGCGTCACGTTTGAAATCTGTCAGCCGTCGTCTTCTCCCACTCAATTGGCATTAATCGGATTAACAAGATGGCTTCCGGAAATGGAGAATTAATTGATCAATTGAAGTCTGTCCGCAGTTCCGCCGAGGCGAATGTATCGCAAAAAGTAAACAAGCTTAATGAATTAATGGCAGCATGCGAAAATATCGAAGAACTTCATGAACTTCGCGAGGAACTGCAGCAAGTCCTTAAGGAATTCCATATTGCTCATGAAGCCTATCACAGACTTATAAAAACAGAATTGGAACAAGAGGAGTCCACCCGTTATTACAATTCGGTTCTCGAGGTCGTCTCAGGTCTCGAACAGGAAATTACTTTATGGCTAAACAGACCAGATCTTCAACCTCCTCTTGCAACTGTAACCATTCGACCAGAAGACTCTATTAGTAGTGTAGAATCACGCGCATCCCTTCGTACGCGTTCGGTTGCCAGTAGTACAGCAAGCGAAAGGGCCAAAGCAACCGCTAGAAAGGCAGCACTCGAGGCCCGGGCAGCCGCTCTTAGAAGTTTACACGAAATTCAAATTGAAGAAATGAGGCTTCAACAAAGAAAGGTAGAGATTGAACTGCAAGCCAAAATAGCCAAGGCCGAGGCCGAAAGAAAGGCATATGAAGATGCTGAGACAAGTGAGCAAAGAAAATCGAGTCATCTTCAGAACGAGAGTAACAGTCATAAACCTCAAAAAAGTTCGCAAGCACAAGTCAAGGCTTACTCAACCCCGCGAGTCGACGGTACCACAGGAAGTCCAGAAATCCTAACAGCTACCCCCTCGGGTGAACAATCCTCTAACAGAGCATCCCCGTCAACTTTGCCCAAACACCCACCAAATCCTCGCGCTGATGAATGGCGTCCCAATGCTAGCTCTCTTAATCAAGCCTCTTTCAGTCGCAGCTTTCATGAAGAATCATTTCATCGTCTCATGGAAAATCATGAACGTCAAAATCAAGCCATTCAGCAGCTTATCCAGCAACAACAGCAAGGTGTTATGGTGCTCACATTACCACAGCCGAGCCTGCAAATCTTCAGCGGCAATCTGATCGACTATTGTCACTTTGTGCGCGCCTTTGAACACCTCGTGGAAAGAAAGACCTTTAGTTCAAGTGCCCGTCTCTACTATCTCGTACAATACACTTCTGGCGCTGTACAAGAATTAATGAAGAGCTGCCTATCCATGCGCGAAGAAGAAGGATATATTCAGGCCAGGAGGATGCTTCAAGAACGCTACGGGCAGAACTACAAAATTGCCGCTGCACACGTTAAAAGGCTGATAGATGGCCCAACAATCAGAGCCGACGATGGACCAGCTTTACAGCAGTTTTCCATTCAGCTAACCAGCTGTGTCAACACGCTGAAAGAAATCGGCTACCTAAACAAGCTGGATAACCCCGACAACCTGAAGATCATCGACAGGCTCCCTTATTCTATAAGGATAAAGTGGCGAGATACCGTTGATCAGATCATAGAGAGGGAAGCAAGAGACGTCACTGTGGCCGATATAATGAAGTTTGTAACTGCCAAGGCAAGAGCAGCCTCTCACCCCATCTTTGGAAACGTTTCCAGCGAAAGCAAGATGAAGCAGTTCCCCAGCAAACAAAGGACGAAAGGTCCTAAAGCTGACACGTTCTCGTCCCTCGGGAAGCAAGAAGACAACCACTCAGCAAACAAGAAACCAGAATGCCCCTTATGTAAAGCCGATCATTGGTTACCGCGCTGCGACAAGTTTCGTAAGCAGACGTTAGACGAAAGGCAAAGGTTTATTCAAGAAAAGAAGCTCTGTTCAAACTGTTTAGCTCCGGGGCACTTCGTGCGTGCATGTCGGAAGGAAAGTTTCTGTAAATTCAGAGGATGTACCTCAAAGCACTCAACCTTTCTCCACCCCAGTGGCAGCAAAACCACTTCAAAACCAAGTGGCGATGAACCAGCCAGTCAAGAATCAAGAGACACAGAACCGAAACCTAGCAGCAACTCTAATCCAGCCAACAACGGCTTCGTGAAATCAAGTTTCACTTCTAGCACATCAATCACGGGACTCGCTATAGTCCCTGTCAACGTCAGGGCAAAGGATGGACAGGAACTCGTTCAAACCTACGCCTTTCTAGACTCTGGTTCAAACACCTCCTTTTGTACTGAAAGTCTGCTGCAAAAACTCAAGGGAAAGGAAAAAAGGACTGAACTATCTCTCACAACATTGCAAGGCCGAGATTCACCAGTCGAATGTTCAATGATAAGTCTCCTGGTGTCCGATATGGGCCAAAGGAATACTGTCGAGATTCCCATGGTCTACTCCAGGCCAATGCTTCCCATCAACACTGATGCTATTGCAAAGCAAGAAGACGTGAATCGTTGGCCGCATCTCAAAGGAGTTACAATCGCTAGTATCGACTCCGATATTGATCTTCTCATCGGCAGTGATGTACCACAGTTGCTTCAGCCACAAGAAGTCAGGAAGAGTGAGAACGGAGGACCATTCGCTACCAGAACCCTGTTGGGCTGGGTTCTTAACGGCCCCCTCGGGAGAGACACGCCCAAATCTCCAACCGCTAATTTCGTTCAGGCGAACAAGCCCTTGGAACAGCAGTTTCAAGAGTTTTGTAACCAAGAATTCAACGATGCCTCCTTCACTTCAAAAGTGTCCATGTCCCTGAACGACCAAAAGGCGCTCAAAATCATGGAAGAAACAGTTCAGCTCAAAAATGGTCACTATGAAATAGCACTCCCGTGGAAAACCTATCCTCCAAACTTGGGAAACAACAGATCAGTTGCAGAGCGTCGACTAAGCCTTTTAAAGAAGCGACTTCAGAAAGAGCCTCTGGTTCATGAGAAGTACAAAGCGTTCATGAGCGATTTATTCAAGAACGATTACGCAAGGAAAGTAGACAGTCAAGACATAGGACCACTCAGAACTCACTGGTTTCTTCCACATCACCCGGTGTTTCATCCTCAGAAGCCTGGTAAAATTAGGGTGGTGTTCGACTGCTCCGCGAAGTTTAACGGTACCTCCCTTAATGACCAGTTGTTACAGGGGCCGGACTCTCTCATTGGCGTACTTTCTAGATTCAGGGAAGACCATATCGCGCTTATATCGGACATCGAAGCAATGTTCCATCAAGTCCGGGTTCGACCTAGCGACTGCGACGCATTTAGGTTCCTGTGGTGGCCTGACGGAGACCTAGACAGTCAACCGGAAGAATGTCAAATGAGAGTCCATTTATTCGGCGGAGCTTCGTCACCCAGCTGTGCCAACTTTGCGCTCAAGAAAACAGCTGAAGACAACAAGGCTGACTTCGATATTCAAACCATCAAGACCGTAGAACGAAACTTCTATGTTGACGACTGCCTCAAGTCAGTTCCCTCTGACGACTCAGCAATCGTTCTCGCAAATCAATTACGCAAGCTCCTAGCAAGGGGTGGATTTAAGCTAACGAAATGGCTTTCGAATTCAACAACAACAACAACAATACTTTATTTCACCCCATCATTATTACAACAGAAAATATAAACATATACATAGAATAGATGATAGGGGTGCAGGCTGCCCGAAATAACCTAAGAGTTAAAAATGCCAGGCAGCCAGCTGTAAGAAAAGATATTTAAATGTTAAGGTCAGGGACACAAGAACAAACACACATAAATACACACAAAAACAAAGTTAAACAGAGTTAAGTAAAGTACCAGTATTTTAAAATGACCATAATTCTTACGTTGCAAAACAGTATTATTTCTTATCTTAGAATTACAAAATCGAAATCGAAGTACAGATGTCTAGTAATCTTTGATTAAGTGCTGTTTCATTTTCTTTTTAAATAAAGACAAAGAAGACGATTTAATATCTTCATCAATGGAATTCCACACTGATGGACCTTGAAATCTAATATTGAATATTCCATAATTAGTTCTTGCTTTTGGGAGATAATAAGACTGTTTTGCAGCAAGCCTTGTATTATAGCTATGAATCTGTGTTATTTTAGTGAAAAAAGAAATAAAAACAGGTGGTAATAGTTGATTGTGATATTTGTACATAAAGATGGCTAAATAAAAAGTTACTAGGTCCAAAAATTTTATAATTTCAAGAGACTTAAACAAAGGACTAGAGTGTTCATCAAATCTAGAGAAGGTAATAATTCGCATTGCTTTTTTCTGTAGAATAGCAATTGGCTGAAGAGTAGTCCCATAGGTATTTCCCCAGATAATTATTCCATAAGTCAAAAAAGGATATATAAGGGCATAATATAAGCTTAATAAAATATCTAGGCCAACATAATATCGAAGTTTGGAGAGGATACCAATGCTTCTTCTAATTTTCTTAGTGATACATTTAACCTGGTCCTTCCAGTTTAAATTTGAATCAATTAGGATACCCAGATACCTTATACAAAATTCTTGCTTAAGTTGCTTGTTATTGATAGCCAGATTGAAATCATGAGATTGTAACTTCTTCTGAGGTGGATGGAAAATTACAAAATTTGACTTTTCTATATTAAGTGATAGCTTAATTATTAGCACAGAGCCATATGTGAATATTATTTAATTCAGCATTTATGTTTATTTCTAGGATAGAAAGAGATTTGCTTTTATAAAACAGATTTGCATCATCTGCAAAAAGATGAAAATCGAATATATCTGAGCAGCAGTGAAAATCATTTACATATAATAAAAATAGCAGTGGGCCAAGTACTGATCCCTGCGGGATTCCACAAGTTACATCACATTTAGTGGATGTTGCATTATTAACAGTAACAACTTGTTGTCGGTCACTGAGATAGGAAATAAACCAGTCTTTAGCAATGCCTCGAATACCATAATATTCTAATTTTTTAATCAAAATCTGGTGATTGACGGTGTCAAATGCTTTGGTAAAATCAAGGAATATACCACAAGAATAGCTTCGGTCATCAATTGCTTTCTGAATTTTATCAATTATGCAAAGGATTGCATGGTCTGTACTATGCTTAGCTCTAAAACCATATTGGTTTTCGAACAGGACTTTGTTTTTTTCTAAGAATTTAATTAATCTGTTATATACGAGTTTTTCTAAGAGCTTACTAAAGACAGAGATGAGGGAGATAGGGCGGTAATTGCATAAGCAAGACTGTGATCCTTTTTTGAGGACAGGTACGATGTTTGCTATTTTGAAATCACTGGGAACAACACCAGTTGAAAGAGAAGCATTGAAAACAATCTCCAGTGGTTTGGATACACAGGTTTTCAACATTTTTAGTATGTCAATTGGGATGCTGGATGGTCCTACAGATTTACCAGTTTTTAACTGTGATATTTCAGCTTCGATTTCACTACATGTGGCAGGAAAAATAAAAAAGCTATTGCATGTTGGATTGTTTAAATATACCATTGGGCTGTTGGGTGCACTTGGTATTTCATTTTCTAATTTTTTTCCAATATTGGCAAAATAATTATTAAATGCATTAGCAACAAGTTTAGGTTCAGTTATTACAGAGTTGTTATCTACAATCTTAATGAGCCTCTGGCTAGTTTGTGGCTTAAATTTTACTATTTGTTTAATACCCATCCAAATCCTTTTGCCATCTTTAATGTTTTGAAAAAAATATTTATTATAATATTGTTTTTTGCTTATTTTAAGAAGGTGATTTAATTTGTTCCTGTATAGCTTAAATTTTGTATGGTAATAGGTAGATTTTGTCTTAAGGTATTTCTTGTAATAATTATTTTTAATCTGAATGGACTTCCGTAGGGCATTAGATATCCACGGTTTTGATTTAAGCTTCAGTTCCCTCCTAGATAATTGTTTGACTGGTATATGTTTGTCTATTATATTAGAAATTTTAGAGTAAAATGATTTAAACATATCGCATGGACTAGCATTGGATATAAAAACAGATTCCCAGTCAATTAATTGAATCTCACTGACTAGGGCCTGCTGATCGAATTCCGAGTAATCTCTTTTGAATACATTGACATTACAAGGAAGTGTTGAAAATTTGTTAAAGATTATAAAATTAGGAAGGTGATCAGTGAGATCATGCACTATATTACCACTAATTGTAAAGTGCTCAATTGAATTGAAAAAAATATTGTCAATCGAAGTTGCTGAATGATCTGTGATTCTTGTTGGCTGCAATATATAGGGCTGGAAAAAATGAGAACCCAGGGTATTGAGGAAACTATCAGTTGCTGAGTGTGATTCTAGTTTTAAAAGATCTATGTTAAAGTCTCCCATGATTATGCAGGTTTTGTTTTCTTGATTAATTCTATCAGCTGCGGAGCTCAAATATTCAATAAACCGTTCTAAGTCACCATTTGGGTGTCTATAAATGATTCCACACAATAAATTTGAATGACGATTATTATGCACTTCAATCCATAAAGCTTCAAAACCCTCAGCAGTGGTTGTAAATTCAGGTCTTATGCTAAAATTTAAGTTATCATTTATGTAGAAAGCAACTCCCCCAGCATTGGAAAGGCTTGGCTGTGAAAGAAACTGATATTCATATAAGTCAGTGTTTGATATAGGAGATTCGCCAATTTTCTGTTTGATTTCAGTAAGACCAATAAGTGAAAAAGGAAAATATAGTTCTAATAACATATTGGACAATTTGTCAAAATTAGCTGATAGGCTCCTAATATTGCAATTTATCAAAGAGAAAGATTGATCACTTAGTAGACACTCGTTGATGTCATAATTACTATGAAAGTCATGAGTACTATAAAAACCAAAGTTACTATCCAAAGGCATGTTAAGGTCAGCATCTAAGTCAGTGAGATGCGGAATATTACTAGAAGAAGTGACACTTAAAGATGGAAGAGAATTAGCCAAATCACAGGCCTTCTCACTGGTATCTGTGACACAAGTACCAGTAGCACATTTTAAACAATACATCAAATCGTCAAAAGTCCAGTATATAGATACTTATCTAGATTGCATCTTTTGAAGATCCTCTTTGTTAGCAATGAGGTGAACAGGAGAGTCTTTATCTTTCCTCATAAAGATTTTTCCATTTAGTGTCCAGATGAACTTAAACTCCTTATCCTTCTTTGTCTTTAAGCAGTCTTTGAATAACATTCGATTCCTTTCTGTCAGACTCTCTGCAAGATAGATCTTGTTTTTCTCGGGATATCCAAGATCTTGAGTTGTTAAATCTTTAAGCTGCTTCCTTGCACGGTAGAAGTTATCTTTGACATCACGCTTCGTAAATTTGACTATGATAGCCGGTGGTCCAGGCTTGCCTTTGCGTGGTTGACTTTGTTGACTTTGAGGCATTCGATGGCTCACTGATATGTCGTTTTCAGTAATATCCACTCCCAGTAGTTTACCGACATCCTTGACAATATTGTTGGTTTGCTCTTCTGATGGATTAGTAGCAACAGGAATTCCTCGGATTTCCACGCACTCTCTGCGAGTGTACTGCTCCAGATCATGGTTGGCTTTCGTGACCGATTCCAGTGATCTTTCTATGCTGTGAATTGTTGCCTTCAAGATTTTATTCTCATCTTGCAAAATCTTATTCACATCTTGCAAAGCCTTTCTCTCATCATTTGAGGTCTTCATCATCTGTAGCAATTCATCGTACTTCGCATTCACAAATTCAACATGATTCATCGCTTCATCAATAGATTTTTTCAACTCGGCGATTTTCGAGTTGAGTGGACTAAGTTTATCGTCTAAGATTTTGGCAAATTGGTCGTAATTAATAGCCGTCATACTGGTAGACACTCGTAATATTACACAAATGGGTTAAATCACACGCTACAGAACACTAAACTGCAATTCACTACAATTTCTTCAAGAGCGAAGAAAAAGGCAGCCATCTTGCTCCGCTGACCGCACACACACACCTCACCTCCAGCATTCACATGGAGAATGATTCAGATTCAGGGAAGACCATATCGCGCTTATATCGGACATCGAAGCAATGTTCCATCAAGTCCGGGTTCGACCTAGCGACTGCGACGCATTTAGGTTCCTGTGGTGGCCTGACGGAGACCTAGACAGTCAACCGGAAGAATGTCAAATGAGAGTCCATTTATTCGGCGGAGCTTCGTCACCCAGCTGTGCCAACTTTGCGCTCAAGAAAACAGCTGAAGACAACAAGGCTGACTTCGATATTCAAACCATCAAGACCGTAGAACGAAACTTCTATGTTGATGACTGCCTCAAGTCAGTTCCCTCTGACGACTCATCAATCGTTCTCGCAAATCAATTACGCAAGCTCCTAGCAAGGGGTGGATTTAAGCTAACGAAATGGCTTTCGAATTCAACAACAACAACAACAATACTTTATTTCACCCCATCATTATTACAACAGAAAATATAAACAATACCTGATGACTACTTGCGTCGTTGGCAGGCCTGGTTACAAGAGCTCCCAAAACTCGAACAACTGACAATCGACCGCTGCTTCAAACCGCTCAACTCTAAAGAAGTTATTTCAACCCAGTTGCATCATTTCTCGGACGCGTCGCAACAAGGTCTTGGTGCAGCAACTTATCTGAGAGTCACAGACCGTAGTGGTTCTGTTAAATGTACCTTTGTCATGGGCAAATCAAGGCTGGCACCCATCAAATCTGTCACAATTCCACGTATGGAATTATCTGCAGCCGTCATAGCAACGAGACTCGATAGGATCTCCCGAAAGGAGCTAACTTTGCCCATAGATGAGTCTTTCTTCTGGACCGACAGCACCTGCGTCCTACGCTATATTGAAAATCAAGACAAGAGGTTCCACACCTTTGTTGCTAACCGAGTAGCAACAATACACGAAGCCTCTTCCCCTTCTCAGTGGAGGTACGTTAACACACAAAATAATCCAGCGGATGATGCTTCCAGAGGCGTGCCTGCTGACTCTCTACATCGCTGGATACATGGTCCAGTATTCTTAAATCAGTCAACTGAAACTTGGCCGCAAAGACCCGCTGGTATGACAAATGAAATACCTGACGATGATCCCGAGATTAAAGTTGAAACAGCTGCATACTCCACAGAAATATCCGCTCCCAATCTAATCGCTGAGATGTTAGAAAGGTTCTCTTCCTGGTCTTATCTCCAAAGAGTCGTGGCTTGGATAGTACGATTCAAGGCTAATCTGAAGTATCTGCTCGAGAATCGAAAGGCTGGGAAATCACCTCAGATTAAGTCGTCATGGAAAGTAAACCCTATCAGCGTGTCAGAACTGAACAACGCAGAAGATGTCATTCTCAGATGTGTTCAGGACCAGTGCTTCAAGAAAGAACTCGTGCGCATAAAGAGCACAAATCGAGAAGCAACCACAAGCAATTTCAAGGACCTGAACAAATCCAGTAGCATCTACAAGCTTGATCCAGTGTTTATGCAAGGTCTCCTACGTGTTGGAGGTCGTCTGAAACGTGCACCACTCAACACTGACGTCAAGCACCCGATCATTCTGCCTAAAGACCATCACGTGGTCAAGCTAATCATTCGTTATTTTCACCACATCTCTGGTCATTCAGGAGTAGAATATACCCTGTCTCTCATCCGTCAGAAATACTGGATTATCAACGGGCGAGCAACAGTTCGTAAAATCCTGGACAAATGCTTCACCTGCAGAAAACGACAGACACCTCCAGGTCAACAGAAGACAGCAGATCTACCTGCAGATTGAGTAACGCCCTCTAAACCGCCCTTCACCTTTACGGGGGTCGACTGCTTTGGACCGTTCGAAGTACGTCGCGGAAGATCCAAGGTTAAAAGATACGGTGTCATATTCACTTGCTTAGCTCTTCGTGCAGTTCATATCGAGGTAGCAAACTCGTTGGATACAGAGTCCTTTATCAATGCCTTACGAAGATTCATTGCAAGAAGAGGACAGCCCGATGAAATTCGTTCTGATAATGGTGGCAACTTCGTAAGGGGCGAAAGGGAACTTCATGATGCAGTCACTAGTTGGAATCAGTCCCAGATTCACGACTTCCTTCTCCAGCGCAACATCAAGTGGATGTTCAACCCTCCCCCTGGCTCACATCATGGTGGAGTATGGGAGCGATGTATCCGAACAGTGCGCAAGATCTTAAGGGCCTTGACCAAGGAACAGGTGCTGGACGACGAGGGCCTGATCACTTTGATGTGTGAAGTAGAAGCCATAGTAAATGGACGGCCAATTACCAAGCTCTCTGATGATCCACGTGACTTGGAACCTCTTACTCCCAATCACCTGCTGCTGTTACAAGCGGGACCTGCTGTTCCTCCTGGAACCTTCTCTAAGCAAGACTGCTACAACAAACGCCGCTGGCGCCAAGTACAGTACCTTGCAGACGTGTTTTGGCGACGTTGGGTGCGAGAGTACCTTCCTTCTCTCCAGGAACGGCAGAAATGGCACAAACAGCAGCGGAATTTTGCAGTTGACGATGTTGTTTTAGTTTTCGATGAAAACAAGCCTCGCAACTCATGGCCACTAGCACGCATCATTGAAGTGTATCCTAACTGCCATGATGGTCTTGTGCGATCTGTGAAGTTGAGGACAAGTACTTCCGTGCTTCTCAGACCTGTCGACAAGATTGTCTTGCTGGAGACAGCTGCCCAAGCAAGCTAGGATCAGCCATAGCAGCTATGAACACTCTTTATCAGTAATTAGTATGGACTTTATAACGTTAGTAATACATGCCTTACTCACGGTATTAGTATTTTGCATCATTTTTATTACGTTTCAACCCTTTTGTTTTTTATTAAGTAAAGGCTTTCCCCTAGTTTAGCCTTTAAGGGGCCGGAATGTTGGTTTTGAAACGTGATGTTTTTTCGTTTATCTATAATTATCGCTAGTACGTGTTACGATAGTTTTTATTTGCTGAGTAATTAGTTAGGATTAACGCCTTCGTGAGCAAGATTTTAGCGATAGCTTCTCCTAGCCCTTCGCTGTAACGTCCGCATGGGAAATGCGTAATGATTTTCTAGATTGTTTCTACCACGTTTTGTTGGTTATAAAATTAAGGTTTTCAACTCACTAAAGTCAGTTCTAGTGTAGACTTCGTGGAGTTACGTACTATCATCCATTGCGGATTCTTTTCTATCTACACTCGGGCTCGCCTTCAAGCTCATAGCTTTAGTCAAGACTAATGTTGGTGCGTGTGCAAACCAAAGTGAGTATAGTTTTATTTGCTTATAGTTTTCTTGTATCAATTTCGCCTTAAGTATAGTTTTCGCTTAGTCTTTTGGTTATCAATTGCGATATCGCTCAGTTATCCTTTCTGTTTATGTGGAGTCTTTTTAGTCTTGTCATCGCTTAGTTACTTTTATTTCATTTATTGCTATTCCTCAGCATGGATGTGCTGATTGATTTGATATTTCTGATTTATCATAGTATCACACTCCTCACGCGAACGCATTGTTAGTTAGTTTTTTCTGGTTTTCTACTGCAATTTCATTTTAGCTACTTTTCAGTATTATCAGTTTTGTTTAGTCTTATATCTTGTAGTTTTATAGATAATTTAGCTAAATAGGTTTCCATTTGATTTGTTGATTTCAGTTCGAACCGGTTAACGATTTAAGCGACTCAATCTGATCTACACATCAACTTGACGCGACCTTTGTCTTATCAATCGACTCCGTCGACTCATCTGTATCGTCGTATCAAGTTGTGTCCTTTGTACTAGGAACATTGAGCCGTGCTTCAATAAATTTATTTACGTTACAATCTACAGTTCTCCTCGAGTTCGTTTTTAAAGCTACGCGCCATGTTAGAGTAAATTACTTGGATTCTCGTCCGACATTCCATCCTTGTAAGTTACAATCACCTCCTTTACTCTCATAGTCTGCATGGTTCAC
Organism: Pachyseris speciosa; assembly: GCA_016490735.1. NCBI lineage: Eukaryota > Metazoa > Cnidaria > Anthozoa > Scleractinia > Pachyseridae > Pachyseris > Pachyseris speciosa. The sequence continues at coordinate 322,146 of JAEMWC010000674.1, forward strand.
CAGGTAGTGATAGTTTAAGGAGAAATCATATATCAATCAGAAATGAGCTTTGAAGGGTTAATTCAAACCTGTTTTGATGCAGTACAAAGACATTGAACCAAGATTCAGGGTCTTCTCTCGGTCTCAGCATCTTAACCTTCTGGTTTAAAAAGGTTCTGTGAAGTCTCTCATCCCTGATAGATCCTAAACCAAAGAGAGCCAGCTTCACATGTCCCTTCTGAATTAAGATGGGTGACACTGTTATGTCATCTATTGATGGAGCTCTACCAAAGTAATTGACAAAGCCACATACACTAAGCAAATCCAGAGCACAGAGGTTTCCATCCTAAAATAAACAAAAATGAAAGTTATTTAGAAAGGAAATCAATCCAGAATATAAAATAAATAGCCGAGGACTTGTTGCTTGATTTCTGTTGGCAGAGGGAACCTATTTTCCGATCCACTTTTCTAGGAATAATAGTTAAACAAGGAGCCAGGTAGGTCAGTAGACTACTGGCCTGAATCGAATTTAATTAGAAAAAGAGGGCCAGTGAGGCACTAAAGCCAAAAGGGTGTTAGATCTTTGTTACATAAAATAATCTGTCAATCACCATGTGGACCCTTTATATGAAAGTCATGAATACATGTATACCATGGACTCATCAATAATGTATATCCACCTCGCAGTTGGCTTCATGAAGCTCATTTTATGAGAGGGTTGTGCCAGTACTACAACTTGTGGTTTTAACTCCAATACAAGCCTCAATTTTCTTCAGGTTTTCTTTTAAAGGTTGTTAAACATTAAAAGCACCTTTTAGTGATAAAATGTTTTGTTTGCTTTCTGCCTATTTTATCATAATTCTCTTAAAAATAAGATTTCTCACCCCAGCTGGATCATCATGGTTTCCATGTATTGAGAATACCGGTATGGAAATGTTAAAGTTAGGATCCTCATAATTAACCACAGGAAACCTGAGGAAATAACATCAAATTATACAAGTTGCCCTGAAAAAGTGTGTGCATATCAATGACAGAATAACAAATTTTGATGAAAACCATGAATACATTGTAGTTCTACAGAATAGATAATAAACTTTGATAGTCTAACCTACAGTTGGAGAAGTTAACTGACTGATCACTGAGGAATTCTAACTGACAAGGTTTATCACCAAGACAATATTTCCTGAATAACGCCAAAGTACTATGTAAGGTTTTGCGAGATGGTTTATTCTCGTGAAACAGATCTCCACCAAGCAGAATAAAATCAACCTGGAAGATGAATTCATAACACAGAAAAAGCAATAAATAAATAATATTTTTTTCTCTTTCAGGATAAAATGCAATCACCTGCAGATATGACATTTCTTGTTGAGCATAAATTCAGAATATTTCAACCAAATCTCTTCAGCCGGCTCTTCAGGGAATTGATAGTTGGCGAGAGCCAGGGAAAATCAAGTGACCTTGTGTGGTCACATGTGACAGAACAGTGACTAGTTAGAGTTAGTTAGACAATGGACCTTTAGTTGAAGTTTCATATACTAGGATGTTCCATTTACGATCTAACCATCTCCCTTCTTCTAAGAGGGGGGTAAGAAAATTTGTTCAAATAATTCCATTAAAAAAATGGTCTTTCATGAAGTCATCTCATCAAGTCAGTGGTGAGAAGGGATACTAAATAGAATCTGACAAATTTTATTTCAACTCTACTTGTTCAAGATACCTTGTACAAACTATTATGAATGCTTACATTGTTGTCCTTGGCTATTTGTAGAATTTCTTCAAAGGTTACCAAGGAATCGTTTCCTCGAACCTGATCTTTTTCCAAGTACCCAAGATGGCAATCAGAAGCTAAAAAAGAATAATACCGTATTTCCTCGAATAAGCACCCGGGTGCTTATTTAAAATTTCAGCCAAAGGAGGGGGCAATAAATTATTCTAAGGAGGGCACCTAACCAAGGGGGAGGGGGGGGGGGCACATATTAAGTTTTTCTTAAAATGAACTGTGACTCTATTTTGGCTAATGCACATAAAAGAACTCAGCAAGCACAAGGAGATAGAAATAACTGGAACTATAGGGAGTTACGGGAAATAGGCCGGTGTACTTGAAGCTTAAAAGATTGCAAAAAAAATAGGTTTTCCTTGTATCCCTACTTTTTAATGCACCTATCAATGTTAAGCTTGAGGGGAGGAGTGTAAGGCATGGGGTGGAAATTTTGACATTTTCTAAAAAATAAAAAGTCAAACTCCCCATCCCCGGGACAACATAATTGGTCAAAATTCCCACCTGGGGGTAAGTGAAGGTGGCAAATGTCCTTCAAACTGATCAAAATCCCTACCCTGGGGACAGACCTCACAATCAAATTCCTGTGGTTAGCCCAGCCCCCCTCGGGCTTACCATATTTATTTAGCTATAAGCCGACCTTGGCTATAAGCCGAGACCCTAAACTTGAGAGATATGATGATGGCTGAATTTTCCATGGATTTTGAATTTTCCATAGACAACAGCGCTCCTCTTAGGAAACATGTTGAAAGTTATTGTGTTTAATTACAAGTTCAATAAAATCACACTTCTTAGAAACAATGAAAAGTGTTTTATTTATTATAAACAATTAGCCAACCAGCGCGTTGATGAATACTAATGTGATCCGAACTTACTCTATAAAGTGAAAAAGAAGAAGCAGTCGACGAGAAACCTTGTCCTTCAATGGATGAATGAAGCCTGGCAAGAGATCCCAGTAGAAATGGTCATGAAGTCTTTCAAGACCTGTGGCATTTCAAATGCTTTAGACAGGACAGAAAACAACAAGCTCTACACTGAAGAGGGACAGGAGATAGACAATGATAAGGATGAGTTCGAGACCGAGGTTGAAGGCGAGAGTGACGCAGATGGCGAGTAAACTGTATTGTCAGTTGAAAGCTCTGTATTAAATGGCTCCTTTAGGAGCCACTAATTCTTTAAAAGTTCAGTGACCAACAGATTTAATTTGTCTCTTGTTTATTGTGTCTTATTACTGGGAACTTGGCTACAAGCCGATTTAGGAATTTGCGTGACATTTCCTTTGGTTTTGACATCTGAGAAAAAAAATTCAATCAAACTTTTGTCTATAAGCCAAACCCCCTTGTTTGGACTTTATTTGGCTGATTGAAGTCAAAATTTTTGAATATATAGCTTGGCTTATGGGTAAATAACTACAGTAACATTGATAGGTGCATAAGAAAGTGAGGGAGAGGGGAGGAGGGTGCTTATTCAAGGGGGGTTTGAGGGGGGTGCATATTTGCTATTTTGGCCAACAGGATGGGCGCTTATTTGGGGGAGGGCGCTTATTTGAGCATGGGTGCGTATTCGAGGAAATACGGTAAGTTGTGTGAAATCATTAAGCAGGTAAGACCTAAGGCATCAATAAGCTTAAGATCAGCTTTAATTTGAAACAGCTTGTGCTAAGGTGAGCTTAGTGCACATGTCATTGGCTTTGATTCCCTGTGGGGTCGAGCCCTGGGCTAACCAGAGGGATTGTAAAATTGACGAATTTCCCCAGGGGGCCGAGGAATTCCCTTAGTAGGTTAGATGTCTATCAACAGAAAATCCCCGACATTCTTTACAATGCAAACTTGTGAATTCCCCCACCCCCAAATCTTTGATCGTAAAAGAATGTCGAGATTTTCTCCTACCCACGGGCAAAGAATCCCATCAATCTCCTTGTATTCCCCCACATATCTCCCTGGCCTGGGGTCGATCCCTTTGGGAAACCGATGACAAGTGCATAGTTTATCCTCATAGATCTCCATACTGTATTTGCCCTTGAAGAGGAAATTTACTCACCGACAAGTATTGACAATGTATTTGTTGAATCGTCCTCTTCTGGCCTATTAAATTAATAAAACGGTGCATAAGATGGTAATACCCAACAAACGCTTCAAAAAAATTAAGAGAAAATGTGCATGCTTCGCGCTCTTACTGGACCGCCATCTTGAATTCCCGCGATTTTGTAAAATCCGCTGACCGTTGATTGAAAAGATTGAAGTCATCTTCGGTTAACTATTTTCGACGTTACGGGTTTCATCTCAAAATTAACCCGTATTTCACTCAAACAACCCACGATGAATTCATAAACATTTTTCCGTGCAAATTTACGAATCTAGTGTTTCAAAAATGAAATTATCCCCTCAATAGCTTTATTTGAAGAACATCCGCCCCATGTTCGGAAGGCGTCGCCATCTCTTCGGATTGTTTCGTCACCGTTGCCATTGGCTAACAAATTGAACAAACTTCGTTGGGGGCCCCCTAACAGCACATGCCTCCGGTAGCAAGCGCCATTGTGAATTTTGAGTGTCACTTTCGTTTGCGTTTGGCTGCTTTTTCCGTTGCTTAAAACGGCTGTTGTCACCCTTGAAACGATTTGATCGGTGGCTTGTCATCCTCTATAGGAACTCAGGAAGCAAACAACATTTGATTTGGCCCTAAATGACCACAGAAGTGTGCAGTTTCAGGACCATTCAGGGAAATCACTTGTCGGTATAAGGTGGCTTGAAAGCAACTCTCCATGTTGAATATAAGCTGACGACGGAGATGTAATGGTCCGGTGATCCTTCGGGTTAACCTACATCGGAGATTTTACAATCATGAGCGGTCATAGACCTAGAACAACGTCGTTTGCTGAGACAAATAAGTCTCATCCGCCGAATTTTGGAGGAGTAAAAATTAGTCGTGAGTATAAGACCTTATCCATGTCATAACCCAGCTAATATTCAAGGTGTTTGATGCTAGAAAACCGCCAGATTTCTGGTGTGGAAAAATTTGTAATGGTATGATGTGGGGCCAGTATGATTCTGCTGTTCGTGTTGCAGGAGATAAAGATGGAAGCAAAGTCACAACAGTCGTAGCAACCACAGGTTCTTTGCCTGATCGGACGCAAGAAATTAGTTATACTGACACAAAAGTTATTGGGAATGGCTCTTTCGGAGTGGTGTACCAAGCAAGGATGTGTGATTCCACTGAGCTTGTGGCTATAAAGAAAGTGTTACAAGACAAACGATTTAAGGTAAATGTAGTTTCGTTTGCCTCAAGTTTGACCACAGGGTATGCGTCCTTGTATAAATTGAATTTCTTGAGCTTTCGTCTACATGAAATGCCGAAACCCCATCACCGACATTGGTAACATCAACTTCTCTTCTTTCAGAATCGTGAGCTGCAAATCATGAGAAAATTAGACCACTGCAATATCGTCAGATTACGATGGTTCTTTTATTCCAGCGGCGAAAAGGTAAGTATCTCCTTTTTTTCTGATATTGAAGGTCGTAAGGATTTGGACTACGTATCCGTGGTTGAATATCTCGATGTTTTGCATTGGTGAAATGTATCTCGCTCAGGGCAGGTTATATCGTGTTGTTTACTGTGCTGTACGATTCCTGTTCAACGCAAAACCAGAATTGAATGCCCTACGTGGGTGTATCGACACTGATTGTTGTAATTCACTAAAGCTAGCATTCTATTCATTTTAAGAACCAACGGCCCACATTGTTTTATAAAGACACGAGAAGACGAGATCGAACAAAGCCGCTTGAAATGTATTTCTTTTTTTTAAAATGTACACTCCCACAAGGTGAAAACTAATTTTGCTATTTGGGTAACATGTCTTTCATGATCATTCCCTCGGTAAAAGTACGAAAACTCTTTTTATAAATGTCGATCCTTTGGGTTCTTCAAAGCCGCCGTGGAAAATTTTTGGGCTTAAATTTTGACCAACAAACTGTTCACATGTTACATGTGATGGATTTTTTTTTTTTTGAAAATCAAGTTGTTGTTGCTTCATGAAAATTTTCTTCTGGTTAAGCGTGATCTTGCAAGGATGTGTTTTTTTTTTTCGGCAATATGCTGTTGAACAACCTGCCTTTTAGCCGGTAGATAACTAACATCACGGAGTGGCTTTGCAGTATTATATTCCCTTCGCAATAACTGCTTGATTGCATGCATATTAATTTCAGTTCAAAGAAAAACCCCTCTGCATCAGCGCTTCGTGTGAATTTAGTTTTAAATTCAATTTTTGACCAGCTGTTGTGGTGGAGTGAGAGAAAAAGATGAAGCAAAACTGGAAAAAAAAATTGGTATTTATAAATCTTGACACCTTGTTTGTTCCTCCAAATATGTCTTGTGTCAGCCTGTTTCCAGATTTTGTGGTTGTGTTATTTTCAGTGATGTCCACATTACTGTTGGTTATTTTAATATTTCTGCTTCTGTAGCAGTCACAAAATGTTATGTCGTTCAAGCTAACAATGTCTAAACTTGAGTTTCAAGTACACAATTTATGGGTTTTCAATGCCGCTAGACCATATTTTGTGTTGTAACGTTCAACTCAAGAAGTTGTTATTTTAGTGAAAATTATAAATCTTGGTACCTCAAGACTTTTCTTGTGTCAACGTGTTTTTCTTGAATTTTTGGTGACTAGTTCGATCATGTTCACATGGCTGTTGGTTGTTTGGATAATATTCTGCTTTCGTAGCAATTTTCTGTTCATTATTTGGGTACCTGCTTATAAAGTAGTTTTTCTTAGCTAACTTCAACAGTTTTATTACAGTGTTATTTTATGCCATTCAATTTGTGATGTCTAAACTTCAGCCTCAATTACACAGTTTGTACATCATCAATACCGTCAGACCATATTTTTGATGTGGGAAGTTAAACTTGATCAACTGTTGTTGACAAGGGTAGCCCTGTATTTTTCCCCTAACTAAGAATGCACTTCTATGTTTCGATGAAAATATTGGTTTAAATCCTCACATTCTACTCAAGGTCACATGAACTTCTTGGAAATTTAACAATATATTGATTATTCAAAAGTGCAGTGGATATGAGATGATACACAATGAGTGTGAGTTAGGGAGCACCAAGTCAGCAGTAGTTATCATTATCCAGCAAGTATGAGTGAATGAGTGGGGTAATTGTTTTGCAAAGAAATGTTGGTAGATCTTTCTTATTTCATTTTTCAAGAAAGAGTGGAGGTGGTTATGTAGCTCTACTATTTGTTGGGCGTGATATTATGAATGAAACCCTGCGGCAAGTAACCCAATCAGAACCCTGGAGTGATTCAGGAATTGTTTACTTTAAAACTGTGGCTACACGAGTGATTTTTTGCTCACGCCAGTGATGTGATTTTTTCAAATTTTGTCATGTCGTCAGCATGCCAGGGTGGCTACACAAGTGACAAATTAAAGGGCGTGAGCTACACAGCCAACAATCTGTGCAATTTTGTCATGAAACTTTTGACTCTGGCAACTTTTGTCTTGCAGTTTTTTCAGCTGTCGCATCACCTGTGCGAGGGTGGCTACACTTGCGATTTTTATCGCACGCTGGCGACGCAACAAAATTTGAAAAAATCGTGTCACCAGCGCTAGCAAAAAATTGCTTGTGTGGCCGATGCTTAAAGGAATCTACTTTGTGCTTGTAACTTTGTTAGTTTGATCATGTGCTGAAGAAAACACATTTGAAAGCATAATATTAGGTTCCTTTATTCAGTATAAAATATCACATGACAACGTTGTTAATTGTCATGTTTTGAGCTTTCCTTCTGTCCTTGTTATACAGTGCTTCTTTAAAATTGGAGGGCCAGTAGAATTTTAGTGGGCAAGAAGTGCAAAGTGACCTTTGTGAGAATAAATTAAGAAAATTATTTATGGTAATTTTTGACAGAGTGAAAAATAATATACTGCTGGGAGAGCCAGTTAGAAATTGAGATTTTCCAAAAAACTTCAACTTAAAATGTGGTTATATGAACTCCTAAACTTACTCTAGTATTGGAGTTTTCTTTTGATGTAGAACAGAAAAAAAAACAAATCATTAGTTTGCACTTTCATGCATTTGCATGCCTTTGAATAATAAGTATGCTGACTGTGTTTTGACACTTCGGAGTTCTAAAAGTTTGTTGTGATTCAGTCTAAATATTAAGTGGCTAAAGTCTCATTTTTAGAAGTCATTAGAGATACTGGCTGAGCTAGAAATGCCAAAACAGTTGGAAAAGGTATTAAAAACAAGCACCACTGTAAGGAAGAACTATTAAATAGCTTTCAAATGAATGGCTACATGCCAGGTTTTCTCCTTAAGTTAAATATTTTTTGAAAACATCTGCATCATTTTGTTCAATGAAGTGCAAAGGTTATAAAAATAAACCTCTTGTGATTGGATTATTCCTTAGTGAGCTGAAATAAAAGGCAAAACTACTGTGTTACTCGGAAGCTTTTATTTGAATTGCCAAACTTAACAGACTTGCAGTTTCAAAAGGTTGGACCACATTAAGTAAAATGTGAGTGACAGTAGTGTTGAAGTCTATTTTGAGGTGCCAAGTTTGAGCGAAAACTGGATAAAAATGTGGATTTGTCAAGGATCTCACCTTGTTCCTCCTAATTCATTTTAGAAACTAAGAATTGACCAGAATTTTAATTTCTCAACTCTAATAGTCAGAGGTAAAACAATGGCAAATAAAAAAATAATGATTTCAAAATCCTATGTCTGAAAAGAGAACAGAGATTTGAACATGTGTGAAATTAGTGTTTACATTGTTAGAAAGTGAAGTTGGTATTAAAATGCAAACAAACATACTGTAGACTTGGCATCTAAATGGAGTTAAGAGATGTTATCATTTTCAATAAATAATAATAATAATATTGCATTTGTAATAAAAGTTTTAGTTTCCCTTGGCCATAATCTGCCATCCAATTATAAGACAGGCATTTTTTGTAGCAGAAAAATCAGTGCTGAAGATTCTTGTAGCTGACAACTCGAATCTGCCAGTATGTTTCACTAGACTTGTGTACCCTACTGGGTACCTATTTTACCACCTGAAACCAGCTGATTTTCCCTGATCCAGGTGTTGTCTGTAATTTACACAGTGTTTCAGACAAAAGGGGGTCTCGGGTCAACAACCCTACAAGGTCAGCTACATGAGCCAACAAATTAATAGAAAAGTTAAATTGGTTTGGTGGGAGCACTGGAAATTTAACCCAAAGGAATTCCTTGTTGACACCCCGCCTTAAAAATCTTATCTGGAACCCTGTTACAGTGGTTGATTTGCTTCAACCTTAGCATTATTTTTCATTTATTGTGGGCAACACAAATTGTAGCACGTTATTTTTTTTAACCGGAAACTGCTTTCACTTATCTCTTCCATTTTTTTGATCAAGTCTCTAAGTATTTTTATCCAAGAGGATTCCCCAGTCCTCCCTCTTCTGGCATTGACCTGTGGAGAGGAACTTGACTTGTCACATATAACTTAGGCAATACTGATTTCTTTTCTTTTGGTTTATCTTTCAGAAAGAGGAAATTTATTTAAATTTGGTCCTTGACTTTGTTCCAGAGACTGTTTATAGAGTAGCAAGACATTACAGTAAAGCAAAGCAAACTATTCCCATATTGTATATTAAGGTAAGGTATTCAAAAAGATGTGTTGTAGTTAAAAACTGCACTGACTGTTTGTTTTCTTTGGGTTATTAGAAAGTTGGAATAGAAAGTTTGTGTAAAGAGGGTTGCAGCATGTAGCAGGTAGCCTGACTTCTGGCTGTATATATATGGTGGTCTCATTTGTTTCATGAGCCCTTCAAGCTAATCCTGCCGTGCTGACCACATGCTGGGAGAGAGAGACTGCTCTAAGAAACATTTTTGGGAGCCTAAAACTCTGAACCTTTGAAATCTGGGTGCCGAGCATTTAAATTTTGTGCAAAAACTAAGATTTTTTTCTTGCCCAGAGACAAAATTATCATGGTAATTGTTGTTCAATGTCACCATCATCATCATTATCCTCTTTATCATTGTCATCGTTGTTGTAATTTTCTTTATGTTTTTTTTTAAATTAAATGGCATAAATCAAGCAGTGGTTTTCTGCTTTAGGGAGTGATATTTCTTATATTGTTAGAAGTCAACGGAGAGTGGTTATGCTCCCTTCATTTAGTGATGCTTTCATCACTTGTTTAGCATTAAAAAACACAGTTTGCCTTAATCATTGGTGTCATTGTCATGGTCTGACAGTCAACAAAGTTGTGATCACGACAGTTGTTGTTTTAAACCACAGAGTGAAGTGGTTGCCATGTGAAATTAACAGTAACATTCTTACCCAACTTGCAAACTGAAACTTTTTATTTCATTATTAGCTCTACATGTACCAGATGTTTCGTTCTCTGGCATATATTCACTCCGTTGGCATATGTCACCGGGACATCAAACCGCAGAATTTACTGCTTGACCCAGAAACAGCTGTGTTGAAACTTTGTGATTTTGGCAGGTGAGAGCATAGTTACAGTAGCATGTTGTGTGTATATTATGTGCTGCAAGTTGGCTTAATTTTGAGCCAGAGGTGAAACGCCATGGTGCAATGATGATGTGGTGGTGTTAATTAACCCTCTTTGCCTCGGTTTCACTGCAAAATTTTTTTGTAGTTTTGTGCATGTTGACGAGGCAAAGAGGGTTAATTAACATGCAAACAAAAGAATGAATTGGCCGCTATTTGAAGGGGTGCATGGAATAAAGCCCTAAGTGACTTTTGATGTTTTGTCAAATTCTCTTTTTGTGTTACAAGCAAGTAAAGGGCAATTTGAATTAGAATCTAACAGTTGATCAGATGTCACGTAGGGCTTTTTTCCACACACCCCTTCGTTTTGGAATAAGGTGTATAGCATTTGGGTTATTGTTCAATTGCTAAAATATTTCTGGCAGTTAAAGACTTCTTAGGCTGATATTGATTAATTGAGTAATTTTTTTTGTCTTAGCTGAGAAATCAGTGTATCCCCTGTTACAATCTGACAACTGCAGGTCCCAATGAGAATGTTTTGTGTTTCTTTGTTTCAGTGCAAAGGTGTTGGTGAAAGGAGAGCCCAATGTTTCTTACATCTGCTCAAGATATTACCGAGCACCAGAGCTTATTTTTGGAGCTACAGACTATACCCCTGATATTGGTAAGAGAAAAAACCAAGAGTACTTGTCACAGCTGAATTAATTTTGGGAATCCATGTGTTAAGTTATAAGTGATCTTGTCATTTGTTGGTTTACATCACTCAGAAACTCAAAACAACTTATTAAAAGCTTTGTACTATTTTTGATTGCCTGTGTCACTCATCAACCTGCATTTTCTGTGTTTTTTAGATGTCTGGTCTGCTGGTTGTGTATTGGCAGAGCTTCTCCTTGGTCAGCCCATCTTCCCTGGGGCCAGTGGTGTAGATCAGCTTGTTGAAATAATTAAAGTCTTAGGAACTCCAACTAGGGAACAGATAAAGGAAATGAATCCACACTACACAGAGTTCAAATTCCCACAGATTAAGCCGCATCCATGGACCAAGGTAAAAAAGCAATTCCACCGAAGCCTAGTTTACATCTAAAATTAACTCTTTAACACTTAACAAAGACCACCATGTAATTTCTCCTTGCATTGTTAGTCCTTGAAAATTCTTGAGAATAAACAAAATGATCACCAAAGATGGCATGCCCTGATAATTGAACAGATTCTTCCAACTTATACCATAAGACACATCTGCAGTTTGGTGTGGAAAATATTCATATTGGTCCCAGGGTTTAAAGGGTTTATCATACAGTACTGGTTAAAAGTAAGTTGACAGTCTCTTTCGAGTCTCGATTCTCGACTCGATCCTCGATACTTGATTCCTGCGAGTTTCGAGGATCGAGGCTCAGCCATCGAGAATCGAGTCGAGGATAGCATCTCGCAAGATCAGAGATAATGAGCTTGTCGCTTGACTGATCACTCGGTAGACCTCTCGAGCAAATTGAAGATAACATCTTGAAAAGCAACTTCAGCTACTCAAAGGAGCGCAAACGATGCAAGAGTAGTTGTTCAGTACGCGATATGTTTCTAAATGTGATTCAACCTCTTTGACAGATAGGCAGATTCGTAGAAATCAACGCTTAAGAAAGAATAAAATGGCCAAGGACTGACCACACCACTACAATATCTCGCAATAAGTAACAGATGTTCAATGATTAAACCTTGGCCGACCACTATAACACACACACATAATTTTAAGATGAAATTTGATACGCGTAGCTGTCAATACATGTGTTCACTAATTATTATGGTGCTCGTTCTTAACTTTATTTCGTTGAAACAGGGTTTTCTTTGACTATTCTTAGGAATAAATTTTACAATGTAACTCCTCCAAACAAGAAACACAAATGTCTGTAATTCGTTATGGTAAGCAAATTTTCTGTTCTCACGCGGTGTCCGTCAAGTCTATTTTCAATTCAATGTTTACTTTGCGCTATTTTTGGCCGAAGAGTGAAGATCATCTCGGCGACATTTCTATCCAAATTATACACGTATTTCACTTCAGATGTTTCCTTGGAGTTTTACTAGTGTTCCATCAAATGTTTATCAATTTATTTATTTCAAAGGTGAGGAGCGATTTTCGAAGTTGGCCTCGCACATATGATAAGCTACCATGTGTTCATGGTTTCTGTCCTCGTGGTCGATGAGCGGTTTTGTCGAAACTTGTTCGATTATTTGTGCCAGCCTTGAATTCCTTAGGCTTGCCAAGCGGCTACTGGCTAGCGACTACACTATTCGCCTTCTTGTACACTGTGAATTTTCGTCGAGAAATAGGCCACTTTCTCAAAATTTTGATTGCTTTTGATGATAGTGTCCGCCAAGAACTGCAGTGATCTTGATTCATTGCGTTTATGAACGAGCGGCCATATGAACGTAAATTTAGCATCAGAATTTTTATGCAGAAAAGCACAACGCTGTAACCTCAAAAGAAACTGAATGTCTTTTGACCTTGCTTTTTTTATGCAGTATGCGGTATTTCCTCGAGAAGTACACCGAGTCCTCAAAACCTAAATTACTTTTAATTGACAGTATTTGTCACCGCGAATTGAATTCTTTGAATTCTTTGAATTCTTTTGAATTCTTTGCGTTGTTTGAACAGAAACTGTTGTAGTGTCTACTTAAGTGTCCATACAGAACAACTGCGCTCTTTCCTCAAGGGAAAGTCGAATCGCGTACTCGATCAATAACAATAGAATGCTTCCTGCGAGAATCGAGTAACGAGGATCGAGTTGAGTTTCGAGTGAATCGAGTCTTGATTCTCGATTCGATCCTCGATACTTGATTCTCGCAAGGATCGAGTCGAGACTGTCAACTTACTTTTAACCGGTACTGTATGTTAAGGATCTGATGGACTTAACAGTAGGACTGTTGGGAGTGATTTTTTTGACCTTGGGCTGCTGACCACTTCCTTTGGTATGTTTATATTGAATTGTAGGCCAGAAGAATCTGCAAACAATCATGCATGTAACAAGGTTATCATCTTGATAATTAAAGAAATTCTCCTAAGCAATTGGTTAGGAGAATTTCCTTAGTTATCAGTCAAGGTTATGGCTTTGTTATGATCATTTCCAAATTCTTGTAATATTTCAAAGATGAAGTTGTGACCATTGATGCTGGAAGTTTTTTTTTTCTATTTTGCAGGTCTTCAGACCCAAGACGCCACCAGAAGCAATCAACTTGTGCAGTAGGTTATTGGAGTATACGCCATCAACAAGAGTCATACCAGTGGAGTCCTGTGCACACTGCTTCTTTGATGAACTACGGGATCCCAATACAAAACTGCCAAATGGTCGTGAACTACCCCCACTTTTTAATTTCACATCTCAAGGTATGAAGTTTCTTTGATGATGTAACATTACTGCATGTTTTAGTGATACCTCAAAATCCAATCAACAACTGGATTTTTCACTGCTGTTGATCATTGTTGCTGACCTCTCAGAAAACAAAGACATTTTGCTTTGGGGTGAAAAGATCAGTTTGAGGACTGTGATTGGCAGACTTTCATCCACTTTGTGTTATGTGCACTTTGACTGTCGGTGGATTGGCACCTTAAGGATGGCCGAGTGGTTAGGGTGCTGGATTTCAATGCAGTTGCCCCGGGTTCAAATCCCACTCTGGATGCCAGCTGGTGTTGTTCTGGGTAGTCCCTGGTTCAACTCCTCGGTCATCCTTGTAAATAGCCAACTGGTTTGCCTCCGACCAGTTTGGATTCTTATCATTTTCTGTTTATTTGAATTATTTGTATTGGTATCATTATCCCCAAAAAGCCCTGATGGGGAGAGGATTATTAAGTTGTTGTTATTATTATTATTATTATTATTATTATTATTATTATTATTATTATTATTATTATTATTTCAGAGTTCACATGTTATTGAAAACACATGTGAATGAATTCAATGAATTAATGGAAAATCAATGAATAAATTAATGAATTAATGAGGGAATCTGAATCAGTGATTGAATTAATGAATCAATGAATGAATCAATAAATGACTTACCAAATCACGGAATGAATCAGTGAATGAATAGAGGAATCAGTAGGTTCTGTGAACTTTTGGTCTTTAAATATGTCAGGTTTTTGACTGTCAGCCTTAGTGTCTCAAGATGTATCTTTCCACTCCCATGTATTGCAACAATTTTCAATTTAGTGTTGATAGTAAATTGCGTTTGGTCTGGTTTTACTTTACTTTGCTCTGTGATTTGTTGCCAAAACTTGTGCCATTTTTTCAACCAACAAGAAGCAAAATCCAAGCTGATCATGAGCTGTTCTCTCATATTTTCCACAAATGTAATTGCTTCGTATTTTGATTGGTTCATTGTGCTTTTTGCGCTTGTTGTGACTGGTCAAAGTTATTGCTTTGATTTCAGTTTTACAATACTTAATTAAAAACTGCTCTATCATCAGTTCTGTTCTCACCTTAATTAAACATCTTTTGCAATGCTTAGAAAGGTAACAATAGGCTTTTGATCCTCAAGACCAATATGTTTCTGTAGCTTTTTGTTGAAACCCTAGAGTTTCCAAAAAGACAGTAAGGTCTTTTTACTCTTTAATGAATGCATTTTGTTTACCTTTCTTGCAGAGCTATCAGTCAAACCATCCTTGAATGGAATACTAATCCCTCCTCATGTGCAGAGGCATTCTGGTGCAGCCAGCACCAGCAGTTTGGGAACATCACCAAATCCAGGCCCTGCAGTTGTTGATGGAGCTGTTGCCTCTGTCTCCACACCAGTCTCCTGAACATCAACTGTTGAATAGAATAGAATTAATGAAAACTTGTGTTCATACAGCCTGCACTGGAGTTAATCATTGTAAAAAAAGACAGACAGGTGCAGAATTGTTTTGTAAATAATGTCACAAATCAAGTCACGAATGAAGATGTTTTAGTGTGTATCTTGAGAGTGCAATGGTTTGCCAATCTGTCAAGTCTTAA
The DNA here is from genome assembly GCA_016490735.1 of Pachyseris speciosa. Lineage (NCBI taxonomy): Eukaryota > Metazoa > Cnidaria > Anthozoa > Scleractinia > Pachyseridae > Pachyseris > Pachyseris speciosa. The sequence continues at coordinate 337,375 of JAEMWC010000674.1, forward strand.
TGTTTTACTTTCTAAAATCCAACATGTATAAAACTTTTCTAATTATATCACAGTAATTCACCAACTAATGCCAACGTTTGATCAAAGTGCAGTGTTTAACAATGTTTGCCAGAAAAGTCAGCTGGAGAAATCCCCCCTCAAAGGAATCCAAGCATTATTAACATGCTATTTATTACAAAATTAAGGAATTTTAGTTATCCCATTCTTTTATTTTTTCTTTTGTTTCCCATACCTGCAGATGGCTTTTCTTGTACATTTAAAAGTGCTGTTTTTAGGGCTCTAACAGAAAGTGGTTTTATTTTCCAATGTATATGAATTGTTTGAAAGAAAAATGAACAAACAAAAATTTTAAGGACACTGCAATCATTGCGATGATGTTGATACACTTTTTGTACTAAAATTGGGAGGCACCATAACTAGTGACAGAAATCATTTTCAGGGGGGGTTAGAATTTAAACAAACCCTATTAAGCATGGTACTGGTTAATGTATTTAAACTAACAGTACCAGAATCAATATTTAAATAATGTAAAATATGTTCCACTTAACTTTGTGCCAAAGGCTGTCCCTCTGCCCGGCTGTAGAAAGAGCTTCACAGTTGTCATTTCAGTCTGTATAGAATTTTATGGGCTTGTAAATTTAAGCAATTTTATTTCTTTTCTCTTTTACGTGTAAAATTTATAATCTACTCTTGTACACTTCCTTGTCTGCATTCTGCCAAGATAAAGATGTGAAAGTATCGATTGTCAATAGTATTGCCTTTTAGATGGCTACTTTATGTAGCTGTAGAACACCATGTTAGTCTGTGAGGGGTGTACAACTCCTCCTCTTGGTGTTGGAGTGCATGTTACAAAAACTCTCTGAGATGATGAAACTGTAAGGGTGTTAATGAAGCTTGGCTTGTGAGCAGGCGGTCTTTGTTTGACTTGGTTGTGAATGGCAAAGCTATAAGTTACCAGCCAGGAAGGGGATGAGAAAGATTCCAACTTGCTTTGTACAGTGGCAGGTAACTTGTGGCTTTGCCACTTTTGACAAAGTTAAGGGAGGCTGCCTTCTTGCAAACAAAATTAGGCTGTGAACAGGAATAGGATGCAAATTTGCACACATAGTGCCAATAAGGAAGGTCCCACATCCTATGTTTGCTGGATTTTGATTGGTTAATAACTGCAACCAAGCTGGCTCAGTTGGTAGAACCTGATCATGCTGGCTGTGCGGTCAACATCTTCAGCTCAGATGATCCCTTACACATCCTAGGGTAGGGTGGTGGCTGGACGATGTGCTGACCACTTGTCCCCAAGAGCCTCTTATGGTCACAGACACCTAGTAGGCCCCATTTGCCAGTTGGCACAGAAGGAATGATGATGATGATGATGATGATGATTGGTTAATAACTGAATATGGCCCATTGAGGCTGGTTTTCACTAGTGACGGAGTTGGAGTCGTAGTCAGAAGCGTGGAGCGTTATGATCTAGTGAAAATCAAAGTGACTGAGTTGGAAGCAAAATACTGATTCCATTATGACTCCATCGCTTATGATCTAGTGGAAACTGGACTGTCAGAGTGGGAAGCACTATTTTGGTATCAAACTGTAATACAAGAGTGTGAGAACGAGGAATGTGATTGGTAGGTTCTTCCACTATTGCTGCTGACTCCGTCAATCTAGTTTTCACTGGATCATAAGTGACGGAGTCATGAGCAGAATTGGAAGAAAATGGGGAAAAATTTCCCTGTGGCTGATTCCGTCGAGCTTATGACTCCACTTACGAATCCGATTTTAGATAAGCGCTCTTAGGACTCCGACTCCGACGCTAGTGAAAACCAGCCTTTAGGAAGGCAAATGCACACAATGGAGAAGCAATGCAAAGGAATGATACAATAAACCAAACACAATGGAGGAAAACAATACACTAACAATGGACTTGGTACATGGTGGATACAAGCTGACAGAGATGCCATTCTCTGGGTAAAACTTCCTTCTGTAACTATGTGGGAATGTGCCAGCCAGCATAGGTGAAAACGAGGAGAAAGATGGGGAGTGAAAAGGTGGGAGGAAAGTTGGCTATAAATCCATTTTTCGCTCCACTTTCTCGCACACCTGTCGAGCCCCCTAAATATCACATTATTCCCGATTTGTGGTGTAAATCGTTGCCTCGTCGATTTAAATGTTCTTAAAACATAGCCAGTCTTAACGTCTTAATGATGCTGATAGTTTCGATGACTGTCAGCCATCTTTATCAAAACTTGAAAAACATTAAAAGTGTCAGAAGCCTTAAATAGGCTTCTGAAGGTGTTAATTATTGCGATAAATGCGCAAAGTCACCCTGTAGACGCCCCCTCCCCCCTGGTTTGGGGGTCATCGAAACTGTCAGCATCATTAAGACGTTAAGACTGGCTATGTTTTAAGTAATACATAAAATATGAGCGGGAGACCTTTATGGGCAGTTAAAACGGCGAGCCGCAGGCGAGCCGTTTTAAAGCCCATAAAGGTCTCACGCGAATATTTTATGTTACTTGTGAAATGAAACAATAGATTGTGTTTGTCGTGTTTGTAATGTTAATCAGTAGAGATCTGTATGAAAGTTAATGCATACTAATTAGCGGAGCAGGACACTTTTATGAAAGTTAATGATTTTTATTGGGGTTTAGAGAGGTATACATGTGACTCAAATACTACCCGTAGATTGGTCGTTAGTCTTATGAATTATTAATGAATTTTACAAGAACATTTAAACCTTAACTAGCCTGATGAAATTTCTTCTTCAAGATTGCTTATTGAGCGACAGAAACTGTACCGTAAATAACATACCTTTGTACCTCTGACTAAGAAACTGCGGGCTCGAAAAGATGGCGGATGGCGCCCTTCTCTGTGTTTCTTTCCAGCGTTGAGTCTAGTTTTAAGTCATTTAACAATGCGGAATTGAAGAGGGAATGTCAAGTAGACAATACTGAGTATTCTTTTATTTTTGAAAATGGCATCGGATCCTTCCCCATTGTGCTGTTGTGAGTTCCGTAATCTGAAGGGACAAAGAAGCCACATTCTTGCCTTGTGTTGTGAGTGCGATGAACTTGACAATGCAGTAGACCAGTGCCTCAAAGGAAACAGAGTTCCGAGGGACAAACTGAATCAAATTTGTATGGTTATTTCAGATCGCATTCGTATACCTTGGTTCAGTGGCGCTCTTAAAGTGGAATTCGATGCAGTTGTCCCTCTGTTGTTTCTGATAGTCTCTCTTCACTTTGCATGTTATGGTCTGGTATTTACTGTACTAGCGCTCGTATACGTCCCTGTATTTATTCTTATTTATTATGTCTACGTTCTAAACCAACGGAAAAGGACTTGGTTCTTTGTAAGCTGGGCTTTGTCATCTCAAGTTGGTATTTTTGCTTTATATCTTGTGCATGTTGCCCCTTACTATTCATACTTGCACACTGCAATTATTTCTTCTGGCTTTATTGTTGTGTTATTATTATACCTGCGTGTTGTTTTTTCAAGAAGTTTCCTTGATACACATGCTCTGGCTTCTAAATCAACACAAAATGGTCACCCAAGCTGCTCTACCAATGGCTCCCAGAACCTGACCTGTTGTTTTTGTGCTGAAGGGCCTTTTATTCGGTCAAAACACTGTAGGTAGGTTACTGACCTTTCTTTTTACTGTAGATAAAGCTTATAGCCTGCTTGGAGGCGGTTATTTGTGTTTTCAAGCGCAAGATTCAAAGCCTGGTAAATCCAGTTGCCATAATTATTGGATAATATAGAGGAGGATCTGGGACAAGTGACAAAGCAAGGGGCAGGGGGTAGGGGAGGGAAGCCGAGAAATACCCTCCCCCCTCCCCCTCACTTTGTCACTCATCCCAGATGTCCCACCTGTCCAGTATGGAGACTGGATCTGCCGCACTGAATCTTGCACTTGGAAGCACAAATTACCGCCTGCAAGCAGGCTATAAAGCTTACAAATGTGGCCCTAATTTTTCAAAGAGAGGATAGCTTTATCCAACGTATAAGTTGTTATCCAGCCAGTAAAATGTGTTTGCAAGTTTTAAAAATGCTCGATAGTGGTCTATCCAGTGGATAACTTTATATGCACTTTGAACAACTGGAGCATGGATGGTTACTCAGGTTAGTATCAAGTACAAGCTTCAGTAACCCAGCTACATGTAGCATTGTATGCACTATGGTTAAGTTTCATCAAGTCCTCTGGTAACAAAATACTTACAGTCAGTTCTTTACTATGACAAGCTTTTATGTTGGGTTTTGACTGATAGTAGAAGTGGTTTGACTGTGACATGATTCAAGCAGGATGGCCATCGAATGGAATGTAGTATTAGGAACTAGGAACCACAGTATGTTAGGGTATAAAAATGGCATTTTCCCTTAACAATACCTAGATCCAGGACAAAATGATGTACCTTTGTAAAAGACAAGTGCACATGACTCTGAGCTATAACTTAGGCCCGTTTCAAACGTCGTGCTACTGCCGTATCAAACTCAATTATTCAAATTAAATTCAAGTTAAGCACGACATTTGAAACCAAGTTTTGCTACTGCCGTGTAGAAATCATGTCAAACTCAATTCATAAATTAACATCTTAAATTTGCTTTGTACAACAGCTGGTCAGTGTTTTGATTACGGCACCTGACAACTCTTGGTAAGAGTTGTGCTGGAGTCATGCAATAGTTGAGCCAGCTAAGCACGGCAGTAGCACAACATTTGAACAGGCCTTTGGTATTTACTTCTTCCAGATTGAATGATTGGTAATTGTTCTTCTAGAAGTAGGCAGAAAAAAGTGATATGGCCTTTGTTAATAAACAAAAGAACAACCTATCCTTGAAAGTAGCCAGATCATTACCCTAGAGTATACAACATTTGGAAATTCTTCTCTTTGAAGTTTAAGCTAGACATCAGGCCCATGCAATATTAGTTAAGCTCTAGTAAATAACGTACATCACGAAGAATTATTACCCAACTGTCTTTGATTTGAAGGATTTGTGGCTACTGTGTTCCAAGGTCAGACCATCATTGTGTTTGGTAAGTGAAATACATTTGAAGGGCTGAGAGCATAAACTGGCTATGTGTAATTTTAGGTCGTTTTTCGATTTTCCTTGGAAATGAAACAAATTTTTGCATGTGACTTGCAAGCAATTCGCTTCAAATACATTGTTCTGTATTTTTATTCACTGATTTTTGTTTCATTTCCGAACAAAATCGAAAAACGACCTAAAATTGCACATAGGCAGTTTATGCTCTCAGCCCTTCATTTGATGTGACGTCCATCTAACACAGGGCCAAGTTGTTCAAAGCATGAATTAGTTCTAATCAGGGTTAACTACCGGTACTATGGAACATTATAGCTTTTGATCACAGTAAACCCAGGACCAGTGTTAATTGGGCTTTGAATAACTAGGTCCAGGTTCATGCCTTCTTCCCAGAATGTAGCAGACATAAATAGCAGCACAAGACACTTAATATGAAGTAAATCCCCCAATGTCTTCAACAGTCTGTTTTGTGAGAAGTCAATGACTAAAATACATTTTTCATTGTAGGACAAATTGTTGCATTGGCCAACACAATCATCCCCAGTTTCTTGGTGCCATCATTGTGTTTATAGTCACAGGGTTGTGGGGAGTTTACCTGTCTTTCTCTACTGTCTGTGTGTCTTGGAACAGCAAGATTTTCCATGTGGATTGTTCAAATGTCTATTTAGACTCCAGGTAGGGACCTAGTTTTAGTCATTACTTTATCAACATGAACTTCAGTTAATCTAGCTGTTAAAAAGAAAACATCAGGGCAGCATAACTCAGGCTTGGGAAAATGATTTTTTTTATTTTCTTCACATTTTCTTTCTACACCCAAACATATAAATTGGTACCACAAAGCAGCTAGAGTGGTAGATAACATACTAGTCACTTTATGCCTGGTAGAGGCCCTGCCAGGGTAAATTCTGACAAGCAACATGGCCCAAAAAGTAGCGACAGCACACAAAATGAAATCCCAACAAGCAACATCATTCCCAGCAAAATTATGACAGTGGCATCAAGGCCGAGAATTAGCAATTTAAATAACTGTACAACACAGGAGATTTTAAAATTCAGACAAGCGACACGGGACCCTCCCCTGGCATGGCCTCCTAGTAGCTAGTGTAGTTATGGACGAGCATCTCATCTGGGGGTTGTGGGGTAACAATGCTCTTTGTCACTTCTCTGCTGGGTATCCTGTGTTGGACCAGCATCTCAATAATTATTATTACAGGGAAGTAATAACACTTCAACTCAAGTCACATTATGATGGGTATCCTGTGATTGACTATCATCCTTAATGCTTCACTGTAGTGGGGAGTTGCTCCTAGTCATGTTTTGCATTACAAAAACTGGAGTTACAAATTTGTTGTATCATGCTGTGCTGTTGGGTTTTTCTGTTCCGTCAATCTTCTGCGTGGGGGTGGTGTTATGCAAATTACAGTGCATTGCACTCACCTAGCTTTGCCCACTTGCGATTCCTACAAGATGGGAGAGAGAATCCTTTGAACAGAACAAGTCTATAAAGTTGAAGACCTTCGCCTTGTTGCCTCTGGCTACTACTATGTCCAGAGAGTAATGTATGCCTCCAGAGCTTTCCGTGGACAGCAGGGATGTGGAAACCATGGAAATTCATCTTCGTGATTCTCAAGAAACCAAAACTATGAACTGCAGAAATTGTATTTAAAATCTTCTTCCAGTGAAGTATTCAAGCCAGTCTTACAGCTCATCCTCGTGGAATTCTGAGCACTTCCTCACAAAATATCAGTAAAATATCTTGAGCTGTTGATAAAATGACATTGTCATGTTAGATTCAGATAACACACTTGAAAACACTTTCGAATTGAAATGAGCTGTCATGACTATAGGTAATAGTTCAGATCTATATCAGACAAAAAAGATAGCAAGTATTTTATACTTACACGGTTGAGTTCATGCAGTAAAATGAATTGGTCAAAACTAAAAGAAAAACATTGCAGCTCTGGCAATACCTACTTCAATTTGCTTCAAAGATTCTTCTGATCTTTCTTGCAAATGTCTCCCCCACTTTTTCAAGACTAAATGCGACATCTGCTACCCTCCATCCTTCCCTCAATGTAAATACCACTCTCCATCGCAATTCCCTTGGATACTCGCGTCATTTTCAGTTCTGTTTTCCGCTAGCTCTGTCTCCTTAGTAGGAATATAATTGCAAGCAGGCAAAGCTGGGTGAACATGTTGCATTGTGATTTGTATAAGTCCATAGATGATTGACAGAACAGAAAAAACCAAAATCCCTTTGAAGTTTGGAAAACGTGCAGCGCTATACAATGAATTTGGCTTAAGAACACATTGTGTACATGTTGCTCTTGTTACTTGTGGTCTAAGTTTTCTTTTACATATCTTTTGCTGGTGGCAGATTATCACAATTATTGGAAGCACTTCTCTTGTTTCTCTTTCAGGTCTTCTGTGGTGTTTGTTGCCATGTGGTACACAATCATATTTATCTTTGGAATGAGCTCACTTCTCTTACAGCAGCTGCTGTTCATCAGCTTTAACCTGACTGGCGACGAGTGGAGAAGATCCTCGAAAAACAAGCCATTTTGGAAGTCTTTTGGAGGCATCGATATAACAAGGGATTTATTAGAAACTGGGTAGATTTTCTTCTTCCTCAAGATGTTAGATCCATCTCTGAAGAATTAGTTTAATGGATATTTTTATAAGTTTATACACACACTTATTTACTAGTTAGGCACCTAGTTTGGTTGCAGGCACACCAGCACAACATTTTAATGAGTGGAGAGATATTCAAAAAACAAGCCATTTTGGGAAGTCTTTTGGAGGCATGGATATCACAAGGGATTTATTAGAAACTGGGTAGATTTTCTTCTTCCTCAAGGTGTTAGATCCATCTCTGAAGAATTAGTTTAATGAATATTTTTATAAGTTTACACAGACTTACTTACCGGTACTAGGTAGGCACCCAGTTTGATTGCAGGCACACCAACACAACATTTTAATCTCATAATAATAATGTATCACTTGTTTGGCACACACTCCAAAAATGAGCACGAAAAAATCTCTGGTGCTTAGGTCAATTTTCCCAAGTATTGTTGAAAAGGGTATGGTAAAGTAACCAACACTGTTATTGTAATTCTTAGGCAAGAAAAAGAATTTTTTTGTAAGAAAGTCCGCAATAAATTTGAAAAATACAAAGTGTTTGCCCTGTTGTGTAGTGTACTTGTTAGGTTTGTTTTGGGGGTGAAGTATTTTTTAGTGTTAGGATACTTTTTAAAAACTTTTTTCTTAACGTATTTCAGTTAACAAGTTCAATAAAAGCCAATAAAACCGACGTTTTCAACTAGTTCTAATCACAGTTCTTGAGGATGAATGAAGTGGTTCTCAGTTAAGGGTTTTATTTGGTGTGACATTATACGTAGTCGTTCTTTGGGTCGTCACACAACAGGAGCGTCGCTTGACGATCCAAGTAAGAGCGGCTCACTGGCAGGAGACCAGACTGACGAGGCACAACAGCAAAGCTCCAGCAGGAGACCAGACAGGCAGGAGACCAGACTGACGCAGCACAACAGCAAAGCTCCAGTGATATAGTCCTTCCGTCCCCACGGATTCGGTTGAGGACGCTCTTCATACAACTCTGGTTTTCACGTATACGCGTTAATCAATCATCCACTTTATTATTCAACACATTAGCACTCGATATTCATAGTGCACTCGATAGGGGATTCATGCTTACGTCATTGTTTACATTTTTGCTCATTTGCATACGGCTTTGCTTACAGAAGGAAACATGTTAGATTATGGCAAGCCAAATGTAGCAATATTCAACTCATCTAATTTTATATTCAGTTATGTATTTTGTTTTCAAATATTGGTTAATATTCAACTTTTATTCAACCTTCAACACATCATTCAACATTCAACTATTTATTCAACATTCAACTAGTCATTCAACATTCAACACATCATTCAACGTTCAACTATTCATTCAACATTCAACGCATCATTCAACATTCAACTATTGATTTAACATTCAACTATTGATTTAATATTCAACTATTCATTCAACGCATCATTCAACATTCAACTATTCATTCAACATTCAACACATCATTCAACATTCAACTATTCATTCAACATTCAACGCATCATTCAACATTCAACGAGTCATTCAACCGGTCAGTATAAAAGATGGACTGCGGACCTGGACCGCGGACTGGGTATAAAACGCGGACTAAGTATAAAATGAGGACTGAAGGCTGCAGACTAGGTACAAAACAATGTGCAAAAGGCGGGTGTAGTCATGGCCCACCCTATGGCCTCCCGGCGGTCGTTTTTTTTTTTTTTTTTTTTAACTCAGTTCATCCTGTGTAAACTGAATTAACGTTTTCCATCAACACTCCCTGTCATACTAACGACTCTCTTGGTGGCGGTTCGCTCAAAATTTTCAGTGTTAAAAAGACTCGTGGTAGATTGGAATGAGGAAAACCAGAATGCCGTATAAATACAACTTTTGGGCAGCTATCAAGAAGCTATGGTCCTATTCCGTGCAGATCATCCAGCGAACTGGGTCCCAGTTTCTGTCGCTTGCGTGAACCAGCGATGACTGAAGAATCCAAACCAGCTTGAAATAGTGTAGCATCCAAGCATGTAATACACCTGCCCGTAGCCTTTACGATATGAAACGTAATTATTGTAATACTGAAGGCCTCATGTTTTGCCGTCGTTGGAACCGTCGACAGTGTAAAGTTTATGCACATGTCATTGGCTTTCCAGTGGGGTCGACTCCCGGGCCTACCATGGAGACATGTGGGGGACAATAAGGAGATGAATGTGATTCTTTGCCTGAGGGTAGGGGAAAATCTTGACATTGTTTTACATCACAGATTAGGGGTGGGGAAATTCACAAGTTTGAAAAGTACCGCACCCAATGGGCTTTGTCTTGAGAGATTCCCCAACCCCCGGGGGAAATTCCTCAAGTTTGCTTGACTGATTTTACAATGCCCCTGGTTAGCCCGGGGGTCGATCCCACGGGGAAGCACATTGCGTTACGCCTGGTGGTCAGAGCACATAGATCAGGTGTTTATTCTTATATACTTTTGAAACAAAAATTGAAAGTAAGTTCAGCTCCAAGGTTTTTTTTTCTCTCCTCAATCTTTTTCTTCAAAGAACATTTTGGGAATTGCGACAGGAAAAATAATTTGGGACAGCATCAAAAGAATCAAATGCACGTGCATTACAGTGGGAACGGTGAACAGTGATTGGTTGAAGTTTACCCAAAATTTACGTACCTCAGGAGACGTGATTGTCTTGGAATTTTGGAAAACATTTAATTTAAAAAGAACTAAAGGTCTAAAATATTCCGAATTCAGTTCTACCACGAGTCTGCTTAGCAAATTTGAGCGAAACGCCGCCGAGAGAACAGAAGAGAGTCGTAGGTATGACAGATTGACGGAGAAGGTTGTTTACACAGGTTTCCAGATCCAGCAATGTTGCACTTTGTTGACAGCTGTATTAATTTCAGTTTTTTTTCTTAGCAAGAAGACCCGTCACGCGAGATTCCCGCCATTTTTATCTCCCTCGTGGAGTAGCGTGATCAAAAACTCGAACGATCGAAGAGAAAGGACCCTGTTATTGAAAACAGTATGTTCGTGTTTTTTGCCCTGAAAAGGAAACTAATTTTACTAGAAAACATTGCAAAAATATTGAAAAACGTAAAACCATCTCGGTTAAAATTTTAAAAGAGCCTGTTTTAAACGGGATTACACCTCACAGAATTGAAAGTATATCAACAATACGATAGAGAAAGTTTGCTGTTGAAGTCTCGTTTTCGATTATATCTGATCTCCTGATCTGATTTGTTAAGAATGACGGTTAGTTGGCTTATATGTATCATTTATTTTCAGTTGACTAGCTAGCTTGTGCAAAGTGGGATTGCGCATTAAACTAGTTCAAAACAACTGGTAGATGCTGTGGACATTATTTACCTGGTGTTTCTTCAAATCCAGTAGCACGCTATAAACCCGCACGCTATAAACCCGCGAAACACCGAGTTTTAAAAAATTGACCACCAGTAGGCCATAGGGTGGGCCATAGCCTACACCATGGCCTACGCCACGGTTTGTCCATACCCGCCTTTTGCACAGTGTTTTGTACTCAGTAAGCGTTTGGTTCCTAGTCGACATTTTACGGCCCAGTCCGCAGTCCGCACTCCGGGTCCACAGTCCACAGTCTATCTTTTATACTGACCGGTTGAATGACTCGTTGAATGTTGAATGATGCGTTGAATGTTGAATGAATAGTTGAATGTTGAATGATGCGTTGAACTGTTGAATGATGCGTTGAATGTTGAATGATGCGTTGAATGTTGAATGATGTGTTGAATGGTGAATGAATAGTTGAATGTTGAATGATGTGTTGAATGTTGAATGACTAGTTGAATGTTGAATAAATAGTTGAATGTTGAATGATGTGTTGAAGGTTGAATAAAAGTTGAATATTAAACCAATAGTTGAAAACAAAATACATAACTGAATATAAAATTAGATGAGTTGAATATTGCTACATTTGGCTTGCCATAGTTTCACTCCCCCACCGACGCAGCACCACAGTTTCTTTAGAAACTAATCCCCTATATTCGTCGTGCTTCAGTCAACAGATATCCTACAACATAAGAATGTGTAATTTTGTGCGTCGCGGAGAAAAATGGCGGCTTTTCCATCTAGGCTATAGAAAATTGTACTTTGTCATAAATGTGTTAAATAATAAAACAATTATCATATTCTCCGCGATTTCGCATGGTAATGTTTATTTCCGAACACCAAAGATAAAGATATTCCATGTTTAAATAAACTGCCTGTTTGGCTTAAAGGGCGATCCAGGAAAACGCGCTTTCCATCAATTTTGGTCGAAACAAGAATATGCTGCGAGTAGAGTATCTCTTTCGAGAAACGACAATTTGTTACTGTTACGCTAGATAACAGGAAAGTCGAACACATTATCCTTTTTTCAAGAGGCGCCATCGCCCTCCACTTGAATGTCGTGCAGACTGGGTATATGTATGATGTATCCCCAAAGTCGTTGCGATGTTTTTTGGATTTTGCGTTATCCAGAAATCAAGTAGCCTCCTTCGCAGACGTCTTTGGGCTCGTCACGCGTTCCTTGCCCACGAACGTCTGCTGAACTGAACTACCACTTCCGTTCGCGGCGGTTAGCCAATCATAGTTCGTTTTCCAATTTATGGAAAGTAGGACTGCGACCCCTGGATTATTTTCACAGACGATGCATGTGAATCGGGTGTCGATTTCCATTCTCAAAACAAAGGCTAACCGCCGACGAACGGAAGTGGCAGTTCAGTTCAGCAGACGTTCGTGGGCAAGGAACGCGTGACGAGCCCAAAGACGTCTGCGAAGGAGGCTAGAAATCAAGCAGTTGGCAAAACTGTATTGGGAAAGCATGCGTTACATGCGCTCCTCGTGCGGTCCCTGCCGACTGCCGACGAGCATGAGGTCGAGGTTGGACTTCGGCGCGGCGCGCGGGAATCTTCGGCGATGAGTTGACACGAGACAAAACAACGACAGGCTGTTATACTGTGCTGTTTTAAAAATGTACCAGAAGCTCTGAGATTTCTAACTTTTTACGCCATGGTCAAGACTTTGCAAGAGTGTTACGAGGTGCTGGGCTTGGATAGCAGCGCTAAAGAAGGTATTTTCGTAAAGTAATGTGACAGATTATTCGCCGGTGGCATCCCTCTAGATTTTTAAAATTTCTTTCATATGTCCGCAGCGATTTTCACACTATCTCGTTCAATGAAGCTCAGCCACTTCATGCCCTCTAGATCTTAAAACAAGTGTCTTTTACCCAGGCTAGGCATATCGATCAGTTTTTAACTTTTATCTGGGTATATAACACTGGCAGTTGTGTCAGAATTCCTTCTTCTCACTTGAGGCCATGTGTGCTGACAATACTGTTTGCATCATGTTGAAGTGCACTAAGCATCAATATAACTTGACCCAGCTGATTCATAAAAAACAGATCTTTAACGGCACATTTTCAATGTATGCCCCTATCCCCAAAGCAGTCAACCTAGGTAGTCCATTTCCAGAAATGACCTACACTGCACTTCATCAGCCTCCTCCTGTTACTGATGATAACTTATTACCAGACATACTCTGGTCGCCAGTTCCTGGAATTGGCCTTGGTGCATCCTTACTGCGCATAATTTATGGCGTCATTTAGCGCGTGCTCGGGTGTGCGTACACTAGAAACATTGCAAATTTGCCTTGAAATTGAGCTTTTTCAGCTGAAATTTTCCCTTTGTCGTGTAAGTAAAGAAACGAGCACGGTGACCCCCCTTTTTTTACTGGTGTAATGTACTCGTAATAGGCACACGAAAAACATATTTCAAGGAGAAAAAAAGTTTAATAGTAGAAGTTGGATTATTTATATATAAATGGGGTGAAACTCTGCGTTTGGAGCCAGGAAGGAGTTTGAGATGATGACGAAGTGGTCTAATTTCCTCACATTATTTGCAAGATCAGGCAATTTGAAATCACAATACGAAATGAATATAGCCCAGAAAAACAGGCCCTAGTTTTCACTACTATTCATAGTTTTTGCTTCATAATAACAACTTTCTTCAGTTGTTTAAGCTTCGAACATTTCCCGCACAACTCTGTAAAAACAGTTAGAACAACAAGTATGCAGGGCAAAAACAAGCACGGTGACCCCATCTTCTTATTGCATTTTTTCAATGTCCTATGCATGGCTATCAATTGTGCCAAGTCTGAAAAAAATCTTAATAGTACATCCTTTTCAGGGGAATTACCTTAACAATGAATATTTCTAGAAAAAGAAAGTCCTAGGGTAACTATGGGTCTGCCCCATGCTAGTAATTATTACTAGCCTGGGGCCTTAAGGAGCTAGACCAAATTTATTTGTTTTATAAGCTTACTGTTAAAATATTGAATTTTTGAAGCAGGACTTAAAGTTTAAGTTTAAGGCGAAACACACCCAACATTTAGTTTATCTCAGCAAATGCTGCTTGCCTATCGGGCAACTTGTTGTGATAAAAACACACCAGCCCAATGGGTCACTGGACAGCACTTTTGTCACATCCTGGGTCTGTTTGTATATGGTGAGGCCAGAAATTTACAGTCGTGCATGTAATATAAGGGACCATTCTTATTTTGAGGACACACATGTACACATACATGTATGCACTTACAGTATATGGCTACTTTTTTTTTTGGATGTTTTGGATGTTTATTTATTTTACCACAAAATACAAATAACGATAAAACAAAAGTGGCAAGGAAGCCCAAAAGGAAACCACGAGGCTTATAGACATTGGGCTCCCTCAGAGTAAAAATAAAGTTAACAGTAAGGCCAGGATTGAAAGTAAATACAATGAGGCTAAGTGTAAATTAACTAAATACGTAGACTGAGTTGACAAAATATAAAGTATGGTACATGTAACAATGACTATAAAAATAATATCAGACATGTGAAGAAAGATAACTATTTACTACAAGATTTTTAACTAATAATTCACATATAATTTTTTTTTTCAATTTCGTTTTGAATGAGTGGAGAGAATTAGATTCTTTAAGATCATTTTCTAAAGAGCTATAATAAGTTGGTCCTTGGAAACTGACAGAAAATTTACGAAGGTTTGTTCTACAAAAAGGAAGGTGAAAATAGTTCGCGTATCTAGTAGCATAGCTATGGACTTGTTTGTTTAAAGAAAAATAAATGTTGAACTTTGAAGGCAAAAGAGAATGGTTAAGAGAAAACATAAGTTTACCCAATTCTAGTTTCTACTTTAACAGACAACCAAGTCTTAGGGTCTCCACAGACTAGACATTTGTTGACAGCTATTTGTTATTTTCAACTGAATGTTATCAAAACTAAAAAACACAATGTGTGAGACGAGTTGTCAACATTTTAGTTGTTGACAACTCATCTCACACTGCGCTTTTGGTTGTCAATAACATTTACATGTAGTTGTCGATAACAAATAGCTGTTGACAACCAAATGCCTAGTCTGTGGAGGCCCTTAAACATGCTTTGTTCTGTCATACGGCACACAAGAAAGTGATGAGAGCACTAAACGAAGTAAGAAAGGCCAGTGCTTCTCACTGCTTCTTGCAGCTTCTCACTACTTCTTAGTTTGGTAGTGTAAGAACACACAGTCAGAACAGGCACACGCAAATAACTACAAAGATCTAAAGGCTATTCAATTACAAAAGTGTGACCTTCCATGGGAAAACGTACACTAACGCTTAGCCGTTCAAACGGACAAAAATAAACGAATAACGAACGGCAAACAAACGCTTTTGAAAGGCGTTTGAACGGTTTTCATTGCCGTTTAAACGGGTGAATAAATTAAACAAACGGGAAAGGGTAAGCGTTTAAACGTGGGAATAAATTAAATGAACGGGCAAGGATAAGCGTTTAAACGTGGGTGAATAAAAAATTTTACGAACGGCAAGCATGAACACTGATGAACAATAATAATGAGCGGATGAGCGCAATCGCTGAACGGGCAAACAAAACGTTGTGATTTTTTATTGAATCAGTTCAAATCGTCTTGACCTCTTCTCCGGCAAAATACAATCTTCTTTGCCTTCTCTCGCACTTACAATGCTTAATCAATGCTTAAGCGGACGAACAAAAATTAGTAACAAGCGCACGAGCACAAACGCTAAACGCGAGTGAACAAAGCATTGTGATTAACTTCATTGACTCACATTCATATCCTTCCGTCCTCTGCTCCGGCATAATACATCTTGCTCACCTTCTCTCGTCAATCCAACAAGCATTATGTAATTTTTCCTAAAGAACGATACAATTTTGATTACCTGATATACCGGCCGACTATATTTGCGACTTGTAAAGACGTCAACAAAGTGTCCCGATTGGCATGCAGAACGACGTGCTTTTCACTGGAACATATTTTAACAAAAAGGGTTTCTTCTTCCCTGTCCTGTCGATTCTACATAAATTTTTCTGCCCGTTTAGTTTTAAAGCTTTGTTTCGAGCATCGAGGGTCGAGGCTCAGCCATCGAGAATGCGTCTCGCAAGATCAGAGATAATGAGCTGGTCGCTTGATTGATCACTCGATAGACCTGTCGAGCAAATCGGGATCACATCTTGTAAAGCAACTTGGAGCAATTACAAAATACTCGTCCACGTCATTTACATATCCCTTCAGCTACTTGAAGGAACGCAAACGAAGCAAGAGTAGTCGTTCAGTACAGATATGTTTCTAAAAATGGGAACCTCTTACAACTGACAGATGGGCCGCGATTCGCAGAAATCAACGTTTGAGAAAGAACAGAATGGCCAAGGACTGACCACACCACTACAAAAATATCTCGCAATAAGTAACAAATGTTCGATGAAGGAAACTTGGCCGACCTCTAAAGTTTATCTGAGCGTTGCATGTTTTTGTCAGACACGCATCATTTTAACATGAAATTTGATACGCGTAGGTGTCAATACATGTGGCCGGTACCGACTAATGTTCACTCTTGATAGTGCTCGTTCGTAACCTTATTTCATTGAAACAGGGTTTTCTTCGACTGTTCTTAGGAATAAATTTTACAATGTAACTCCTCCAAACTTGAGACACAAATGTGTGTAATTCGTTATGGTATGCAAATTTTCTGTCCTCACGCGCGTTGGTCTGTCAAGTCTATTTTTAATTCAATGTTATCTTTGTGCTATTTTTGGCTGAAGAACGAAGATCATCTCGTCGACGTTTCTATCCAAATTATACACGTATTTCACTTCAGATGTTTCCTTGGAGTTTTTCTAGTGTTCCCATCGAAAGTTTATCAATTTATCTATTTTTTTTTTTCGTGCAAATATTCCCTTTGATTTTAATTCCCTCCGCGCCTGGTTGACTGTTCAAATGTGAAGTGAGCATCGTCATGTGACGTTTGTCAAATGCAAAGATCGATCAAAAGTAACACCGTTTCCTTTTCAGGCACGGGACTTTATTTATAAATAATTTTATAAGCTGTTGTTCAGTTAGAAGATGCCTGAAAGCGCTGAATATTGAGGCTAACTATGACAAGACTTCAAGACGCTAGCAATAGCGTACATGCAGAACATGCTCGCGAACACCATCGAACTGACACCATCCAGTGACCATCGAACGTCGATCGACGCTGTATTGTCGAAGATTGCGGCCTTCAATCACTGCGCTCTCTCCTCAGGCACGTTATATGGACACTATGCCTTCTTTATAATTAGCAGTTAAGAGTGTTGTTTTGTTCAACAATTATAATTCGTCGCAAAATAATATTGGCTTGACTGGAAGCGATCGATGGTTACCGGTATACTGTGCCGGCATAATAATCTCACAACTTCCGATTGAAGCACCGTTCTGGTTCACTTTCGATTCACTTAAACGTACCAGGACAACTACAAGGATAGTGATTTGGATGGACCATCGTGACCCAGCATTTCAACGGTTTCAAACGCTACGTTTCTTTTGACGTTTAAACGGACATGAAAACGATTTCGATCAATGCGAACTAGTTAAACGGGTGAATATATTAACTAAACGGAGGAATATTTTAACTCAACGGATAGTGCTTGCCGTTCAAACGGTAAAATGAACGCCTCAAACGCTTTCTCACGGCGTTTAAACGGCAAACGAACGGATTACGAACGGCTTAGGCCGTTTAAACGGCTAAGCGTTAGTGTATGTTTTCCCATGGAAGGTCACAAGTTAAAACTATTTCCTGTATCATGAAACTACTAACACGTACTGCATGTTTAGACAAATGTTGATTGGTTCAGTTCTCTGTATGCAAATCTCACACGGTGTTTGTGGTCAGAAGGTAACCACATTTTGTCACATCTTTCCTCTTATAAAAAAAGCTACTTGCACTACAGAATCAATACATAAATCACAATCAGATCAAATGTTTGCAAAATATACAATACAAAGTGCTAAAGCTTGTCAGTTCATTGAGTAATGAAGTCACTCAGGCCGGCAGGCGGCTTGTGGATGTATTGCAATCTGCAGATGCCTTCTGAGGCTGGCTGGGTTGTTGGATGCTTGGGTCAGCGGTTCAGCCTGTGGCAATTGATGTGTGTTCTCTGGTGTTAAGGACTCCAGTTCGGTGATGTCTGGGGTAGGAGGTTTGTTGGAAAGAACCAGGTGACGATGGTTTTGCCGGTAGACTGACTCTCTGACTTTAACCTCGTAGCTGCAAGGACCAACTTAATTCTTGCAGGTGCCTGCACTCCAGGTTTTCTGTCCTGGTAACTTCATGCGCACGGTTTCTCCTTGGTAAATGGGCGGAAGTGGCTTTGTGTGCTGGTTATAGTAAAAGCATTGTTGCTCTTTCTTGCCCATGAGTGCGAGCATCTCTTCATCTGTAGAATATCGAGGCTGTAAGAGGGTACCACTGACAGGAAGGAGATTCTTACAGTGATGACCCATAAGGCGCTGAGCAGGGCTTGTGCCGATTTCCTCTGTTGGAGTGTTTCACCAATCTAGAAGCGCTAGGAATTCTGACTGGCCAGACTCTCAGCATTTGGTGAAGAATTATGCTGCGTGACGTCACTGAGTTTAGGCGAGCAACTTTGATGAAATTACTATTGTAGTCACAGATGACTAGCAAGGTATGGTTGTCCAGCTCACAGAGGTCAGCAGCAACTTTAGACCAGTGTCGGGCTATTATTTTGTGCTGTTGAAGGGGCTCTTTGGTTTGTTCTGAGCGGGGTGACAAGCACATGTCACACCTGGAAACGTACTCTCTCAGTTCAGTTGCCATGCAAGGCCAGTAGAGAGTGTCGCGTGCTCTGCGGATACACCCTTAATGCCATGAATTCCTTTCGTAGACTGGCTGGTACTAAGAGGAGTTGTCCTTTGAACACAAGTTCATCTTGGACCGTCAGGAGGTCTCTCATGTTGAAGTATGGGTAGAGGGGTTCCGGGAGTTCTGACCTATTCTCTGGCCATCCTTCATGTATTGTGGCACACAATTGCTGCAGGACTGGATCATCAGCAGAGGCATGCTTGATCTGCTGCCAGTGGTCATCACTGACAGGCAAGAAGGCTTTGTGATCAACTTCTTGAAGTTCTTTGGTGAACTTGCAGGGGTTAACCTCAGGCAGGAAAGCTCTGCTCAGGGTATCAGCTAGGAACATTTGTGTTCCTTTCTTGTAGGTCACTTGTAGATTGTGTCTGCACTTCTCAACAACATTCGCTGCAGTCATTTAGGCCCTGAATTGAGTGGCTTGGTGAAGATTGCTTCCAAAGGCTTGTGGTCAGTTTCCACTAGAATCACATCGCGGCCATGCACGTAAGACTTGAAACGTTCGCACACGAAAATGATCGTGAGCAGTTCCTTTTCGATCTGTGCATAACATGTTTCAGCATAGGTCAGAGCTCAGGACGCATAAGCTACTGGCTGTCCGTTCTGCAACAAGGCAGCACCTAATCCATTGAGAGGCATCACACTGAAGCATTACTTCCTCCTCTAGGTTGTAGTAATGCAAGACTGGCGTGGTGATAACTGCTTTCTTCAAAGCTTCCAATAAGGTTTATTGGGCTGTTTCCCAGACCCACTGCATGTTGGTCTGCGTCAACTCTCTCAACGGCTTGGTGGTGTCAGACAAATTTGGCAGGAATTTACTAAGGTTAACTTTGCAAGTCCTAGCAGTCTTTGTACTCCAACCTTGTCTGTTGGTGCCGGCATCTCACTAATTGCTCACCCTTTGGTTGGGTTGACATGCAAACCCTTGTCTGTGGTGATATGTCCGATGAATGGGACTTTCATCTGAGGGAGATTAAGCTTATCAGCGTTGAGCTTGCCGATTGTGGTCATCAGTGTCTTCTTCTACCGTGGTTCCGCTTTCAACCATGATGAAACCATCTGCCACTACTTCGATTCCTGACATTCCCTCCACCAGCTCATGCATTTTGCGCTGTAAAACCTTGGGAGCAGAGCTGATACCAAAAGGCAGGCGTCGCCATCGGTAACTTCCAAACAGAGTGCTGAACATTGTCAGGTAAGACGAGCTCTCGTACACTGCCACGTGCCAGAATCCGTTCCAAACGCCCAATTTTGTGAATACTTTGGCTCCATGTAGCCGTGTTGCGATGTCTTCAATTGTCAGTAGAGGATAGTGCTCACATTGGATGGCACGATTTAAATCTCTTGGTTCGACATATGCCTATTTTGCCGTTTCTTTGGTACGTTTACCATGGAGCTTATCCAGGCTGTGGGAGAGGTGACAGGTGTGATAATTTCCTGTTTCTCGAGATCTTCTAAAGCTTCTTTGACTTTCACCCTCAGTGCCACTGGTACCCGGCAAGGGGCATATTGTACAGGGTCTACATTACTGTCAATTTTAATGTGATATTGACCGTCTAGTTTTCAAACTCCTTCACTAAAAGCTTCTGGATATTTCTTGATCAGTGCTTCTTTGGTGATGGGCGCACATGTTTCTTTCTTAGTGTTCGTGCTTTCGAGTGCATAAATTGGGGCATTTCCTGTTTGTGGCTTGTTCAGTTCATCATTGTCAATGTACTTAATTATCTTTATGCCCACACAGGCTTTTCTTCCAAATAGGGGTCGGAGGGCATTGCTGTCAACAAGTTTACAATCAAGTTGACACTTAATATTGTCATGCCACATGCGGATACAAACTTCACCCACAACTGTCAGCTTTGAGCCTCCGTAGGCTGTGAGTCGAGTGTTCAACAGTGCCACTTGTTCGAGTTTATAATCCTTAGTGGCTTTCCTGTACAGTTCAACTGGAATCACGTTGCACTGCATTCCCGTGTCTGGCTGAAAACACAAAATTTCCAGACTCTAGTTTAAGCGTTACCAGGTGTGAATGATCAAGGTCAATTGCTGAGATATGTTCAGCATGGAACACTTCCGAATCGCTGTTGGGGTTGTCAGCAGTTCGGACAAATCTGCAGATGTCGCTATATTTGCTCTCTTTTCTTGCTGCGACATTTAGCTGCAAATGTGAAAGCTTTCCACATTTCAGGCACGTCTTGAGATAGGCTGGGCATAATTCTTTCTTTGTGTGGTCATGTTCCACAGTTCCCGCATTCTTTTGTTGTTGTGTGTTTACCGCCATGAACTCTCCTTTTGGGTTTTCATCCTTCGGGAGCTTGTGTTTTGTTGCTTCTCTCCACGGCATTCACTGGAGTTCCATCACTGTTTCCCTACGATTTTCATTTGAGTGAGGATGCTCTCTGATGCTCTGCAGATCTCGTCGGTTTTTTCAAGTGTCACCTTATAATTAGTCTCTCTTAACATTCTCTCTCTTGCTTTGCTATCTTGAATTCCAATCGATGGCAAAGAATTTCTTCTGGCATGATTGCCTCGAAATCACATCCATTGGCCAGCTTTCGCAGTGCTGTGCGGTACTGGTCGGGTTTTTCTTCCAGGCTCCTGGACTCTATGATTGAATTAAAACCTCTAGAATGAAATAGTTTTGTTTGGTTCGCAATATTTCTGGAATTTATTTAACACCGATTTGATCTTTTTTTTGTCGCCCTCAGTGTCCCAGTCGTTAAAGGTTGAGTACACCTTTCGTGCCTCTTCGCCGATTACTGTAAGTAGAGTGGTGACCTGCACTCCTTCTGCCTTCTTAGGGAACTCTGTGGCGAGTGCATAATTCTCCCATGCTAGTAGGAACTTCTTCCATTTCTCTGCTGCATTTGGGCTGTGAATCTTGAGGGATGGTGGCAGCAGTAAGGCATATCCCGTTGCCATTAATTAATCTATTCTGTTCCGATTAGCTTAATGCATAATATTGTACCACTATAACTCTCCAATCACTACCACCATGTAAGAACACGCAAGTAGACTTGTGCTTAAGCAAGCGACGTTTATTACACAGTTAGAACAGGCACATGCAAATAACTACAAAGATCTAAAGGCTAATCAACTACAAAAGTTAAAACTATTTCCTGTATCATGAAACTACTAACACGGTGGTTGTGGTTAGAAGGTAACCACATTTCATCACAGGTAGTTGCCCCTTAAAAATTTTATGCTCATAAAATTGACATATAAATACTTGTCTCTAAACATCTTCAGCTAACATATTTGTTATACAAACAGCCCATAGTCCCAAAGCAGAGACATCTTTCTGTTTAAATCCAAATACTATGCCACTAACTGCACTGTTTTGTTACATCTGTTCTTTCAGATGAAATCAAGAGTGCCTACAGACAGAAGGCTTTGAAATGTCATCCTGATAAGGTTACTGTATATATAGTACTATAATTTGTGGTGAACCAGTACAGTGGCAGACTAGTACTACCTTGATTTAACTAAGCAACTGATTGATATTCAGGTTTTAAAGTTCTGAGTGTACAATGTATGTCTGTTTGTGTCTCAAATGTGGTTTTATCTAAATATCTTATAATACGCTTGAAACAATGGAAGAATCCAGTTTTTGGACAATATTTTTACAGTCAGAGCAAAACAAACCAAAGAAAACTTCAAGCTTAATATTTGTTGTATGCATGCATACAGTGTATGTATACACTGCATTTCACAGTGTAGGGAAAGTCAGTCCTTAAAATAATTTTAAACCATGATTGTTGTTCTTATTTTCTAACTAAACATTGTTGACATTTCGTGTAGAACCCAGATGATCCCTTGTCAACACAAAAGTTTCAGGAACTGGGTCATGCTTATAGAAGGTTAATGGGTAAGATCAGTTATCTTGCTACTGATGATAAAGGCTTTGATTCACTCTGTTACACTCTTCAAAACTGTAGGATTACAAAGGTATTTAGAAAGGGCATTTAGAAAACCAGTCCACTCACAAAACAAGGGTAGAAAATATGGATACTCCCATCCATACCCTCCTTGTGGTCATTAGAATCAATTTTTTTTTGGGGGGGGGGCATGAATTTCACATGAAATTTGTCTTGATAGAATTCATGAGCCATGAAAAAAGCTTTCATGGCCATGAAAAATTTGGAATACACCCAAATTGGATTTCATGGGGCATGAAATATCCATGAAATCTGAAGTGATATAATTCATGACCATGACAATTTTCAAATATACCTAAGCTGGATTTCATGAGACATGAAATTTCCATGAATGTAATCGTAGAAATTTCATGACCCATGAAAAGCACATTTCGTGGGCCATGAAAAGTACTCTTCAAGAGCATGACACCATGACACATGCGCTAGTAATCCACAAATAATTATTATGGGTGATGATAATTAAACAGGTGAGTCACAATTTGAGCAGTGAGCACAGACCTTAATGAAGTTTAGAGTGATGAAAGAAAAGAATTGAATTACAGTTACACAGTTTCTAACGTAAACAGTATGTAACTGTATAGTCTCTATTTGTTACATGCATGGGTTTCAACAAGTAAAATCACTCAAAGTCAAAAGAAGTCAAAAGAAAATTTAACACCAGTTACTTAATTTTGGGACGCAAAGATTTTATTCATGAAAAAAAAATTCATTAAATAAAAAAATTAATTCTTTGTTAAACATTGCATAAGTGTAATGTTGAGACAAAAATGGTAATGGTTGACAGTAAAAGTACAAAGCTATTTGCTCTTGGATATAAGTTAGTTAGAAAACAATCAGCAAGGGGCTGCTATTTCTTTTTAAGAAAGAAATGTATTACTGACTAGCTATACTAGGAACATGTATCACTGATTAGCTGAAGGAACAAGTCAATCATGCTTCCAATAACATTGTTTACCTCTTTCTATTGCCCATCAAGCTTTTACTCACAAGAATAAATTAAGCAGCTCATTTTCACAACAAATACATACTTTTCAACTTTCTACAAGATGCAAATTTGTCCTTAGTCACCCTAGAGTCCATCAAATGATTCCTGGTCACTCGTTGTGCTATGCAATCTGTGAAATGAGCAAGAAGATCAGACTGAAGACTGTAAAAACCGCGTGTTCAGCAGCCAATTTGGATTCAAGCAAGGGACAAAATACATGTAGAAACTGAGGAGAGACTGCGAACAAATGAGCCGTTTTGGTCAGCAGCCTCAAAGTAAAGACCGTTTTTTTTTTCTGGCGGGAGAAGAACGAAGGACAGTTTGTATAACCATTTATAGTTTGTTTCTCCGGACTTTCATTTCATTTTATAGCTTTATTATTAAAATGATGGCTCAAAAGAAGAGGATGTAGATGCATGGCTGCTATTTTAAAGCAGGTGAGCTTCTGTTTATGAAATAAATGATCTTAACTTTGATGAAGTAAGGCTTGCATCCCAAATTGATGTTTCTACTTAGATTGATCAATTGAAGGGTGTTCCGCTAAAGGGGCGCATATCGTTTTTTTGCCTTAAAATCCAAATCTTTCTAAAGTCACTCTACTTTGGCATACAGACTGGTTATGATGTCAGAAATGAAGTTCTGTACTTATTTTGCAATTAAAAAGCTAGCATCTGAAGGATTAGCTTATGACTTTTCCCCAAAACTCGACAAACAGAAACAAAAGGATCTGATGCATGATTGATTTCTTTTGTTTGAGTTATTGTTCCAGTTGTAAGGCAAAAGTCATAAGCTAATCCTTCAGATCCTAGCTTTTTAATCGCAAAATAAGTACAGAACTTCATTTCTGACATCATAACCAGTCTGTATGCCAAAGTAGAGTGAGTTTAGAGAGATTTGGATTTTAAGGCAAAAAAGCGATATACGCCCCTTTTGCAGAACACCCTTCAATTGTCTTTTCTTTGAACTAAATTTGTGGCCTTCTCTTAACACTGTAAAGGAAAACAATTACATTGATTTCTTAGAAGATTGATTTTAAGCACACAGTATTCTGTTTTGTTGCAGATGTTGTGGAGGCTCATCAAATGCTTCTCAATGAGCTAAGTCCTTAGTCACATTTTTGAATATGGCGGCTAGTCAAATTTAAGTCTTAATTAAACTACTCCAACTTAAAAAATTTGCTGTGAATAAGAAGTACTAGTGTTAACCATGGGAACAAAACGGGAATGTAGACCAACTAGAAGGGCAAAACCCATTAGAAATCCGACTAAGGATTTTCTGTTCGTAATTTTTCCAGTAAATTAGTTTTCTTCATATCAAACTCTGCCTCGAATATTACCTGGAAACATTGCAGACATGCTGAAGTGAATCTGTCTTCCTTAAATCCCACAGATTCCTAAAGAATAAGTGCATTTTTATTATTAATTTGAAGAGACATACAGTTTTGTAATTTAATTGAGTTTATTTGTAGAACTATTACAGTTGAGTCTAGCAGTCCTTCCTAATTATTTCAGAAATATAGATTATGATCAATGGTAAATTTGTATTTTATTATTTGATTAAATTATAATGTACATACATGTTGAAGAATGACAATGACACTAAAGAGGTTGCAATAAAAAATAAATATTATGCTCATCATTATTGGCTGCAGATTGATTTGTGTTAGTGATAACACTGCGCAGTACATGTATGTTCCTTTTCTTGGAGCGATGTGCAACAAATGATGACGGGATTTATTGAGTTTATTCTTGTTTGTTTAAATTAATGGACTATTAATGGCTTTTCATCATCATGGGACACAACAGCAATCACTTACCCCATGAATAGTGACTGTGGACCAAATTTCATGAACCTTAAAAATGTCTTGAAAAAGCCATTTACCCATTGGAGCCCAGCCGTTTTTACGTTTTCGGAGTGATTTTCCACCTATAAACAATCCATAGCATTTCGTGACTCTTTATTGAAACTCCCATGGAAAAGTGGTGCTGTCCTAAGGCACTGGAGGCTCAAGGTTTCTGAAAACGTCATTCTGACGTAGGTATTTTTCATCTGTGGAGCTACAAGGACGTCCCAAGTTCGATTTGCTTGCGATTTTTGCTAAGTAGACAGCCATTTTTCATCTTTAGTGGCTACCTGATGCGCATCATTAAGCATGACGGTAGCTAAGAGTCCACTTTCTCAAAGAATCCAGAAAGGTGATGTACTTTGTTGTCGAATTTGACTCGTTACTCGACGAACTGGGAATTTGGCTGGTCAGACACTTAGTACCTTTGGGACTCGACTATTGATGAATTTCTTGACCTACCGCCGCATATTTTGGAATTTGTGAGCACTGAAGATGACCACAAGCAGGAAATTTTGTGGTAGGTCGGAGTTGCTGTAGACTTAGTTTATATGTGAAACAATTGGGGGAAAGAACGGGCGCTGTCGAGAATTCTCATTATTTCCCAGCTTGCAATTCAAAGGTGACAGACCGCAAACAATTGTTGCTTCTAAAAATATCTGCATGTAATAACTGTTCATCAGTAGGATACCTAAAATGTGTGCAATTCCACAATTGGTTTCGGCTCCATCAAATCCTATACCAATAATTGGTATAGGATTTGATGGTTCTGCAATTATTGCAAATGTTCTGCAATTATTGCAGAACATTTTAGGAGGAGCCACCCACACTGTGAGCACAGTTATTGACAATACATATTAGCAAGGAAAACAATGTAAAATAATAGGAGTATGTTAAATAACGAACTATGCACACGTAAACTAAATAACGAACTAAGCACACGTAAACTAAATAAGCAAGCACACGCACAACTTTAGGAAAATTGCGCGCGCACATTAGCATAAAAATGTAATGAATGGAAGCAACAAGGATCTCAAATTTGGGCATCAGGATAATATAAAGGATATAATCTCATCTCTGGATTGCTAATCTCATCTCCTGTAGTGTAGCACCATACTTCGCAACGATAGCACCGTGGCATTTCAAGAATTTAGTTAACGATTTACGAAGCAGCGTAGATTTGAAGCCTTGGTGAAGGAGATGTGATGAAAGTCGGTGAAGTCTATCAATAAAATCCAGTTTCGATGTGCAAAGTCTAGCATATCTCACTAATTGAGATATGAAAACACCATAGGCCGGATTGGCGGGAATGTTGCTGTCCATGTGAGGAAAATTGACAATCCGAAATGAGAAGTCATCCCTCTTATCGTAGACACTGAGATGAAAAGGAGTGTTGTTATCACCATTCCTTATTCTTGTGTCTAGATAACAAACTTCATTTGATGTCAAGGTAGTGTCCTGTCAGATGTGCAGTCGAGATGTTGAAAATGGCGGAAAGGCCCGAATGCACTGGAACAAAAGGCTGTATCTATGCTCGGGAGAAGAATAATTTATGAACAAAAAAAGTCATTTCTAAGCTAGAACAAGGACTGAATTTTGTTATGATTTTACAACGAACATTTCTTTAAAAAACGTAAAGGCAAAAAGGGGCATTTTCGTTGTTTCTCTTTGACATTAAAAACGGTCAGTTTCATTCTTGTCCAAACTCAAAAGGCCATATTTGGTCAAAATTGCTACGTTTCTTGAGTTTATTGGTTATCCAAATTTAAAGGACATCCCATTTCGTGCTCACAACTGACAGTTAAGGCAATATTCGTGCGATTGAGAAAGTTGCAAGGTTTTGAAGCATGGGAGTCTTCGTTGTGCGGCCGGTTTTGGCCGGGACGGGCGTCAATGGGTTAAAGTAGTAAGAATATTTTCATGGCCCATTAAATACTATCCGTTAATGGGGTTTTCATGGGTCATAAATTTTCCAGCTCATTAAAATACCATGAATTTTCACACCATGAAAATCTGGTGATAAGTTTCATGGCATATTTAAAAACCACGAAAATCCCATTAAATTACCCAAGTAAACTTTAATGGCATTTTCATGCATTTTTAATGACTTTTTTTCCCAACTGAAATTTTCATGAGCCATTAAACGGGAGAATTTAAGAGGATTTTCATGGCTTTTTTAATAAGCTTTTCATGGGTTGTACCCATGAAAATTCCCTTAATTTAAGCCATCAAAGACCCATGAAAAAGTCCTGAAAACCTTGTGATTTTACCATTAAAAAATCCACTAGATTTTCATGGGTTTCAGTTTTGTAGTGGGTGTTATTCTCAAAAGTCACAGTTAAGAAAAGCCTGAAGCTATTTAATAATCTTAATATAATTTTCATGTATAGGGGTACCGGGGGTAAGTACTGTGGGTGAGGGAGATTCTCACTTTACCCAACAAAAGGTTGCTCCTTTGTCAAACATTTTACATCTATTATGAAGAACTCTTGTCAGGAGCATTTTTGTTTTGGGGTAGAATTCTGGGTTTGCTTTTGAGGAGACAACTGTCTGAGATTTTTCTTGGCTATTATTTGTAGGTGAAGAAGATAGTGATGAAGATGATGAGGATGATTATGGCAATAAGGATGACATGGAGCTTTGGAGAGATGTATGGGAAGTTTGAAAATGAACCTGGTGTAATTTAAATTATGTGCTTTTATAGCTTACCTATAACTGTGTGACATGTTGTGTTACATGTAATATGACATTACGTATTACGTTGTGAAGTTCCCGTATGCGTAATGTAGTAGAGCATGTGCTCACCATTAAAAAGTATTAAGCTTATCATCAAAGTCTGTCTTTGTGTCTTCTGGAATCTTGATACATGGTGGCAGCGGCCGTGGCTGATGGGTGACGAGAAATCTTCATCTGGAGTGTCCGCAACAGTTTCTCTGCACCCACTGCCTTCAAACCAAGCAGCGATGCATCAACTGCCATTACATGTACCTCAAGTGAAACTGCCACCTGCACTCAATCTCGCCAAATGTTCAGTGAAAAAATGGAAATTATGGAAACAAACCTGTTTTAACTTTGCTATCGTTTCAAAATCTCAACTCAAGAAGATGCATACCAGAAGGCTCTCTTTCTCTGTACCATTGGGCAAGGCGCCTTGGAAATTTTCAATGCCTTTCATTTCACCGTGAGCAAAGATCCCAACAACATTGACACAATAATTGCCAGATTTGACGAATACTTTACGGGTGACGTAAATGAGATGTGCAAGTGCTTCAAATTCAGCCAATGCAATCAAGAAGCTGGAGAAACCTTCGATGCTTATCTGACTGCTCTCAGAAACATGACTGAAACATGCAATTTCTGCACGTGCCCAGTGATGAGTGACTCTCTAATACAAGACCACATAGTTCTAGGGATCAGAAATGAGGATGCCCGCAAACGACTACTGCAGGAGCGAAAGCTCAACTTGAAGAAGTGTATCGATATCTGCCAAACCTCAGAGAGTGCCTCAAGTGATCGCCCTGAATATCTACCCGACAAAAGTAACTCCCAGTCACGTAAGCTCAAGTGCAAGTTCTGCTCAAAGACTCATGTAATGAAAAAGGAATTGTGTCCTGCATGGGGTAGACGGTGCAGTGTGTGTGGTACAATGAATCACTGGAAGGGCTCAGAAGCTTGCGAGAAAAGAGAGAAGGTTCGCTTGGTAAGTCAAGACTCTGACTTTTCTGACTCTGATTCTGACGTGGCTTTAATCAAAACTCTTGATGTTGTTGTTAATGGTGTCCGATCAAAAAAAGACAAGCCCATCTACTGTGGAATGTGAATCAACTGTAAATCAGTCATTCTACAAGTGGATTGTGGGGCTACTGTATGCATCATTCCCAAAAGCCACATCGGTGACAGCCATATTCAGCCCTCCAACATTTATCTTGAGATGTAGAACAACGCAAAGATTAATGTGCTTGGAACCTGCAAACTGCTCGTTGAAAATGAACCCTAAAACTTTTATGAAAGGTACATGGTGAAGTTTGTGGTTGTTGAAGAAGAGCTCACCCCTCTACTAAGTCGCAAGGCTGCTGAAAAAATGAATCTCATCACAGTTAACTACAACACGTTTGAGAACGTCAGTGGTGTGGTAGACAGCGCAGATGTCTTAGATGGATTTCCTGACATTTTCAGTGAGGGCACCGGCACCTTCCCTGGGTCTGTGCGCCTGACACTGAAGCCTGATGCAGAACCAATACTTTGCCCTCCAAAGTGACTGCCCATTGAGTTAAAAGAATATGTGAAACTAGAACTAGACAGGCTGGTCAATGTCGGAGTTCTCACTCCAGTAGATGAACCCACTGATGCTACTAAGAAGGATGGAAGCCTTCAGATCTGCATAGACCCGCGTTCATTAAACCTTGCATTAAAGCAGGAGCACTACCAATTGCCAGTCCTTGATGACATCCTCCCTGACCTTGCTAATGCCAAAGTCTTCAGCAAAGTTGACCTCAGTCATGGCTATTGGCA